>LOJH01001955.1:17209-44766 GCA_001685095.1 Ellobius talpinus
TCTATCTATCTATCTATCTATCTATCTATCTATCTATCTATCTATCTTCTAACTTTCTATCTATATCCATTTCTTGCTATTTTTCTTTAACTTTAGGTTGCTGTATACTTAACAAACTTACTCATTCAAAACCATAGGTTTTGCTATTATAGATCCTTCTCCAGACCACAGAAAACAGCAGATTGTCACAGAAGAAGAACGTTGGCTGATGTCCGCTGTACATAGCAGGGATGTGTACATTGTTCACCTCTTTGTATGTTAGTTCATTTTTTTGCTTTTGCTTTTTGATATTTTAGCTTAAACTGGCCTGAAACTCATTATGCCAAATTGGCCTCTAGGCGATCTTTCTTCCTCAGCCTTCCAAGTGCTATCATGCCTGGCAAATCACTATTGCAGATAATACTGCTTTTGTCTACAAAGAACTCTTCCTTCTTCCTGTGAACTTTGTACATAGTGTCAACGAGGCCATTAGCCATACTTCCTCTAACAAGGATGGAAAGTTATCCTTATATAAGATTAGTAATGGCCATAGAAACCAATTAGTTCCCAACATCAATTAGTCCCCAATGTCCCTTTACAGGTATGCTTCTTTTCTACAAGAAAATGTTTGGCATCACTCAAACCTCATTAGAGAAGCAGTAGATGGGAATTAACACAGAGACCTACAACCACTCAATGTGTAGAGAGACTTTGGAGCACTCAGTCCTAAATGGGGTGTCTTCATCAAACCCCTCCCTTCAAGGCTCACAGTTCTGTGTAGAAGAGGATATGATGGATGGCTCCAAGGAAACAGTCCTTCAGACACAACAGGACTGAAGACATATGATTTATCCGGCTATCTGATTTATGTTGAATTAGTAATGAACACATGATCCTGGGACTCGTAAGCTATAGATCACAAAGAAGACAGTCTCTGACCTTTTGTAGGCTCACCCTGGTTGATGTGCCTCTGTAGCTGCCAGTGATGTCTCCAATCTATAGGAAACATGTTTGTGTTTAGAGAAACAAGGCAGAGCTGAAAAATGCACAGGGAGAATATACTAACTAGAATGTCTAAGGCTTAGATTCACTTTTCCAGTGTGTTTGTCCTGCAGGGCAAAAAGATTCCTGGTATTTAAACACACGACATCTCAGGCATACTTCTGTCTTTACCAATCAGAATGTTTAGCAAATTTAATAAATACTGTGTTGGTTTTTGTCTAACCTAGTTTGAGTTGGACTTTTGTCACAAACAGTGAAAGAGCAGAATGTCTTCAAAACTATAAGTTCAAAAAGTCACTTAAAGTTGTGGTTTAGATGTACTTGCTGTCTAGGATAGATTGTAGAAGACTTGGAGAGGAGGAAGATAGGGGCCAAGAAATCCACTTAAGAAGTTTGCTACCTTGGCTGGAGTCTGAAACCTCAACTGTGTTCTTTACTGGGATTTCTGGGTTTTTGGAGGTTTCTAGTGAGTTGGTTGTGTGACCCTAACAGCCATCCTCTGACTTTTAATCATTGATTGTACAAATATTTCATAAGCTATCCAGGAATTATCTGTTCTTCTGGGTGTAAACTATCTACAGTTGACAAACTATAATCAATTTTCCAAATCTCGTCTGTTGCCTGTTTGTGTGAACAGAATTTTACTGAGACACCACATGTGCCCATTTGTTTGCATCTTTGTCTAGGGCTGCCTTTGCACTACAGAAGTAGTTTTTAGTACTTGTGACAAATACCCTAAGATCCATCAAACCTAAGATAGTCACTTGTCCTTTATCTGAAAAGGTATGCCAATTATTGAACAAGACTGATGGAATCCCTGTTTCATTGATGTCATTCCAGTAGAATACAAGAAAGAAAGAAACGGAAATATGATGAAAAATCATTGTGTGTGTGTGTTTAGACAAGGAAGTCCTCTTGAGGACAAGAAATATGAATGCAGAGAGCCTGCCACAACAGTATCTGCAAGCTGAGCATCTAAGCATTGTGTGCAAAGAGAAATTGGAAGAGCAAAGTTTCTGTGCTGTGAAGAGACTTTTGAGCTAAGACACAAGAATGTGAAAGTAAGATAGAAAATAGAGAACCAAAGGTAAATAAATCCAAAAGATGGGGGATTATGTGGGATCTTGCATAGGATCCCAGGGGCAGGTGTGCTGGTTAGATTTTTGTTAACTTGATCCAAGCTAGCAAACTGAATAGGGAGCTTCAGTTGAAAATAAAATGTTTCCCTAAGATTTGCCTGTAGGCAAGTTTATGGGGCATTTTCTTGATTGATGATTGATGTGGGAGGGCCCAGTATGCTGTGGACTGTGCCATCCCTTGGCAGAGTATATAAGAAAGCAGGCTGTGCACCAGGCAAAGATGAACTATAGAAACCCCTGGGAAGTCATGCATCCTGGCTTCATGCACCTAGTGCTGAGGAGTGACAGCAGACGGACATCCGCGTGACAAAGCCTGTGTAGCTTCTCCGTGTGTGCCTCTTCAGCCACCACACACACAGATCTTGATTGTGTTTCTCTAATCATAGCTCATGGTCCCTGAGAAATTATTATTAGTCGTGTGGTTCACAGCTGTTCTTGAGGCCCAGCTCACAGTGACTTCAGCTTTGCAACATGAGTCTTGTATTAAAAGAAAACTCAGGTGGTACAATTGGTTTATACTTTCTAAATAATTAAAAAAAAGAAAGAAAGAAAGCAGGCTGAACAAGCCAAGGGAAGAAAGCCAGTAGACAACATTGCTCCAGGACTTCTGATTCAGTTTCTGCATCCAGGTTCCTGCCTTGAGTTCCCTCCCTTGGACTCCCTCAACAGACTCTGGCCTGAGATATATAATCCAAATAAACCCTTTCTTCCGTAAAATGCTTTTGGTCATGATCATTACCATAGCAATAGAAGCCTAACTAAACCAGTAGAGGCTGCTTCTCCCCTAGCTCCTATAACTCCATCTTTCATGTTAGCCTGGGTAGAAAATTATTTTTACAGAGTTTATATTTATCCATTTATTTACTTATTGGTTTAAAATTTTATTATGAAAATTTCAAACAAGCAGAAAAATAGACTAACTCAGGATAATGACACACACACTACCTCTATTTTTCATTCCACATTTGACATTTGACTTATCTTTAGTGTATTTGTTCTAACACACACACACACACACCAAGCCATCACTCTGTTTTTTTTTTTTTAAAGATGCATTTCAAGATGGACAGTGGTGGCACACGCCTTTAATCCCAGCACTCAGGAGGCAGAGGCAGGCAGATTTCTGAGTTCAAGCCCAGTCAGGGTGAGTGAGTTCTAGGACAGTCCATCTATTTTCTAGCAAATATTTAAACTCGTTTTTCTTCAGAGCTGAGTAGTGTTTTATGTACACACACACACACACACATGCACACACACGTATATGTTATCTATTTCATTGCTGATTGACAATTAGGTTGATTCCAGTTAGTTCTTCTCTACAATGAATAAAGCGGCAATAAACTTGGTGTTTAAATATCTCTATGGTAGGGTATGGAGTTCTCTGGGTACATGCCCAGGAGTAAAATAGCTGGATCATATTGCAGTTTTATTTTTAAAGTTTTGAGAATTCTCCAAACTGAACTCCACAATGGCTGTACTCCTTTGCGTCACCACTAACAGTAAATAAAGGTTCATTTTTCCACACACCCTCTCTAACACTCATTGTCAGATTTATCGATAGCCGTTCAGACTCGGGTGAGGTAGTAACTCAAAGTATTTTAATTTACATTTCCCTGATAGCTAGGGATATTGAACACTATTTAAAATAGTTATTGGCCATTTGTATTTATTTTTAAAAGCTGTCTGTTAAGTTCATTTGCCTATTTGTTGGTTGGCAGTTTTCTCCTTGGTATTTATTTTATTATTAAATACCAAGTTAAATTAAATTAAATACCAAGTTATGCCCTTGGTATTTAATTTCTGCAAATCCTTTTAATTCTTGTCATTAGCACCTTCTCTGAAGTGTAGCTGGGAAAGACTTTCTCCCACACTGCGAGCTGTCTGTTAACTCTCCTGAATGTTTCCTTTGCTGTACAGAAACTTCATTTTGTAGTTCCATCTGTTAATATTTGGGGTTAGTTCCTATGGTACTGGTGTTCTATTTAAAAAGTTCTTGACTATACCATTATCTTGAAGGGCATCCCAAAAGTTTTCCTCTAGAAGTTTCAGATTTAAGATAAGTCTTAGATTCACTTTGAATTGATTTTTGTACAAGGTGAGAGATATAACCCTTTTTATTCTTCTCCAGGTGGAAATCTGAATAGTTTTTCCCCTAGACATTTCAGAATTCCAGATTTCAGATTTGATTACTTTTGAAAGAAAGGTTTGATTTAAGTGGTAAAGTGTAAGGGCATGAGATGCCCTTTACAAATCACTGCATATTATATACATGTATTGAATTATCACACTATACCCCATAAATATGTACATAAACATAAAAATTAGTTTCTCTGTATAAATATTTTGGTAGAATTTGCCATTGCCTTTTAATTAATATTATTATTTTTGTGCCTGGGTGTTTTGCTTGCACATATATCTGTGCACCGTGTATGTACTTTGAGTTGTGGAGGCTAGAAGACAGGGTCACATCCCTTGGAACTTGAGTTACAGGCAGTTGTGAGCTGCCTTGTGGGTTCTCAATGAAGGACAGCCAGCATTCTCTACAGACCTCTCCGTTGCCTTTTGACTTTCTATTTCCTCGCACTAGATGACAACTTTGTGACCTGTTTTCTACTTATTCCTTACACAGCAGGAAACAAGTTAATTTACAAGTTAATTAAGTTTGGATTTCATCTGATGTTATATTAGCTAGTTTTTCCATTCACATAGAAACGTAGTCTGCCCACTGTTTTGACTCACCTCTTTGTTCTCCTATTAAGAAAATTTGTTGGATCTGGAGACATGGTTCAGTGGTTAAGGATACTGGCTGCTCTTACAGAAAACCCTGATTCAATTCTCACCCTCACATGGTGGCTGCTCTTACAGAAAACCCTGATTCAATTCTCACCCTCACATGGCAACTCACCATTGTCTGAAATTCTAGCTCCAGGGAACCTGACAACTTCACACAGACATGAATTCAGGCAAAACACTAATGCACATAAGATAAAAGAAAAATAAATAATCATTTTAAAAACGAAAATGTGTAGAAACCAATTTCTATCCCTCTCATTCAGCACCTTAGGCAGTGAACAACTTTAATTTGTTGACATTAGACACTTTCCACAACGTTCCACAAGGTGGTGCCCAAATATCTTTTTTTAAGCAATAATGCCTAAGCGTCGTGGTAGTTTCTGGCTAATTTGCATTGGCATTTCTGAATTTGATCAATTAGCAAAACATGCAATATGTAATTTTGAGTAAAAAATCAGTTATATTAATAGTAAATAAAGTTACATATGCATAGTTTCAGAATTTGTAGTTCTTGATATAAGCAATGATTATTATAGCAAATAACTTTAGTATATGGTTTAGTATTGTTAAAAAGCTTCCTCTTTTTTGTTTGTTTGTCTTGATTTTGAGACAGGGTTTCTATGTGTAACAGTTCTACCTATCCTGGAACTAGTCTGTAGATCAGACTGGCCTCAAACTCACAGAGATCCACCTGCCTCTGCCTTCCAAGTGCTGGGATTAAAGGTGTGCGCCACCACTGCCCAGCTATTAAAAGCTTTCAAAACCCCAAATAGTAAATTAAGAATTTGCTTCAAATTCGTCTTACTCTAAGCTTTATCTGCAACCGAGTTTGCCTTTGTGCAGAGTTTAAAAGAGTAGAAGAAGCTAGTATATTAGAAAAATTACATATTGATAAAACCCTAAAAACGACTCTATGACCTTAATTTGGAATAATATCATTTGAAACAATATATTATGGGCAGGCACAGAGCGAGACACAGTGGGGAACAATAAACTACATGCTTAAAATCATTTTTGCTCAGGAATTTAAAAATTATTCTTTTTTTCCCCTAAATACACTGATCAATTTCTTGGATTTATTATTCACACCAGTGCTGAGCCCTAACTGTATTGCTAGCTATATGTTCATCAGGTATCAATTACATGAACCGCAGATAATGTGATCAGCATAAAACCTTCAGCTACTTGGATAAAACTACGCAAACCTGGAGGAGAAAGTTTCCCAGTCAATAGAAAGTTCTAAGATGGAGTGTTCATGCCTTTGATGGTCAAGCACCAAGATTTACACAGTGAGAAGTGAGAGCCATAACATGCTGGAATTTGGCCCATGATGGCTTTTCCTGAGCCACTTGCCCCTAAAGTTAAACTCATATTTTCCAAATGTAAATTTCTTGGCATGCAGCCTCCTTTTCTTGCTCTGCCGTAAGCCTGGTAAGTGTGAAAGGCCACAGCCTCCAGGGGTGCTCAGGAAAAATGAAACATAGCTAGTGGCCACAATAAAGAGCTGAACTTTATTTTCTCTCTCATTCTCCCTTATCCTTTCTGTGGCTGTTAACATTACCCCCTGTTTTTATCAACTTTGAAATTGAGAAAATTAAATGTGCTTTGTCTTTACACTCTATTTTGAGGTTTGGTACTATTGTTTGCCTTCAGTGTAAGAAAGAAGTTTTAATACCTTGTCCTGGGGAATTAAAAAAATTCATCAACATATAGTACAATGCCAATACCAGAAAGTAAAATCAACTAATTGAAAACTAGCAAATATTTTCTACATTAAAAGCAAGATGTAGGGCTGAAGATACAGCTTGCAACACAAGTGTGAGGACCTGAGTTCAGATCCTCAGAAACAACAGGGAAGCCAGGGTCAAAGATGAAAGGGAGGACCAACACACAAACACTCCTCTGCCATCATGCACCGTGGTACCCATGCACCAGAATTCCCACAAATGAACACACACACAGACAAACCATACACACCATAGAAAAGTTGTGAGTGTGTGTGTGTGTGTTTTAAAGCAGGAGTCAATTAGTGTTATTAAAAGCTCTGGTCTTTCAATGGTGTTAAATGAAAAAGTTAACTTTTCTATTCATTGAGTGAAGGGAATAATAAAATTAAAACTGATCTTTCACACCTAAGATTTATCCAACCTCTTTTTTGGTATTTATTAGAAAGGAAAATTGTCCATTTTTTCTAGATAGCATCCCAATATTTTGATCTGAAGTAGTTGCTTTGATAAGGAAGAAACAACATGAAGGAGGGAAACATACAAAAGGGATGTTCTAGTAGGCATAATGTTGTGGGGTTTATGCTGCCACTTTGCTCTTGGGAACAATATGTGTTGCGTGTGTGACAATTACTCAAGCTGGGAACCAAATGCCAGAAGATTAAGGAAGATTTATTAGGGAATAAATGATGTAAGAAAAAAATTGTGTCAAATTACTGCATGCCAAAGTTATTTAAAAAGGAAAAAGCTTCATAGCCAATGACAACTTTCATTTCCTATCCTCTTTGAAGGACTTTAATTTTTCTCTTTGTTAATGAATAGGACCTGTACCTTCTTGATGTTCCTGCATATATTTTAGAAATATAAGTACAGAATATGAAGGCACATAAGGATAATAAGACAGAAACCATAGAATAATACGGGGAGGGTATTCCAGTGATTACTGAAATCACCCGCGTTTATTTTTCCACAGCTTTTATACCCAGCATAAATGGGGGGAGGTAACAGAAGACTTTATTAACATGATACAAAGGACAACTCAAACAATCAACTGCTTTAACACTCTGAGACATCAAAGCATTAGCATTCTGTTGTCTAGGTAGCGAAGCTGCTTTAGATCACATCTGCTAAAATCCACCCCTCCCCAGGTGACCTCATAGTTACAAAAGAAGGAGCAGAAGTATGTTTGCATATCCTGACCTCCTTTCAAGATTGAATGGAGCTATCTTAATGTCATAAAGAATCAAGAAATCACATCCTGAGTTGGGACGCACAACTATGCTTGTCAATCATTTGAGTAACCTCGAAATTCTCTGTCAGACAAGGTGGAAATGGGCCCACATGTCTCAGGCTCCACACTCTTTACTCAACCTGATGCACAGGCTACATCACAGGGAAGGTGTTGACACTGGTAGTCACCATGCAGCCATTCTGTCACCACCAACGTTACTCTGGCTGTCATTTACAAATGTGTGGACTTTCTTACCTCACCCATACTGTTTCCTGAGAATCTCTGCTAATCACCACTCCCATGACTTTGAAAGGCATGCCCAAGGAGAGCAGACGGTAAGTGTGTGAAGCCCTCAGCACGACACCTGACACCTGCTTGGGGAGGGTGAGACAGAGGCTGCTATTGCTATAATAAGGGAATCAATAATGTTAAAATGTCACCCTAAAAAAAGCAAATTATAGGACCTGCACTGACTGGAAGGCAAGTATTTTAGGCATGGAAAAAGTCCTATTCATAAAGCCAGCAGTCCAAAGATGTGGGTGCTCACTAGCAAAAATCCATTTTGCTCAGGTCCTGTGGGTGCACGGCTCGGAGAGGAATTTTAGGGGCATGTCAGATAGGTGGGTTCCAGGATAGTCAGAGATTTGAGTGGTCTTCTTTTCTAATGCACAAACTGCTATATCCTGGGTGGGGCTGGGGGTGGTCACTAGATGTCCTGGCTTCTTGAAATGTAAAGAAAATTTAGTTATTAGAAGGTCTTGTGCCAGCTGGGTGTATGGGTGCACACTTTTAATTCCAGCACTCAGGAGGCAGAAGTATGGAGATCTCTGTGAGTTCGAGGCCAGCCTGGTCTCCACAGTGAGTTCCAGGACAGCCAGAGCCACAAGGTGAGACCCTGTCATGAAATAAAAAAAAAAGCTCAAGTCTTTTTAGTTCTTCTCAAGCATAAGTGGTACTGCACTTAGTCATTTAAAAGGTATCTTTAATCGGAGAACAGGGAGCCTTGATCCCCTGATGAAGTGGAAAGGCAACGGTCATGAGAAAAGATAGTGAAAAGCAACTTTTCATAGCTGTAACCTGCTAGGTGGCTTCAATTAGTGGTGACACTCCCAGTGGTGTCCCCTCCAGCACCTCCAGTCAGGGGGAGGCCAGCAGTAAATATCACACTGTTCAGTTCTGTCACCGCCAAAGGTAGGGAGGTGATTTAAAATCAGCTAAAAGCAGGCAAAGCTGGAGACTTTTGAGGGAAATTATTGCCCTCAGTTATAATTATAGTTAGAAAAACATCTTAACAGATGAATCTCTGCCTTGTTTCCTAGAAGGGAGTGTGAGGCCCTCGTAAAAGTTAGAGGCAGAGCCAGAACTCAACTAAGACCATATATTACTTAAATGAAATGACAAAAAGTTCCAAGAATCAGAAGTAAAATGACTAGAACAATAAACTGCTACGTGCTCATTATTCAACTTTGAGAATTATTAATCTCATTTTTTTCAGAACACCAATATCGAATGAGTCTGATATCATTTCTATGCTTCTCAGTGTTATTCTAACCAGCATCTCAAAGAGCAAAGCACAAAAACAGAAATCAAAAGAAGGATATAGTGTGAGAAGCAAAGGCAGACAGCCAATTAAGCCTGAAATGTGGAAAATTTCCTCAAGTTATATATTTCTTTTTCTTTTTCAGAACAGTAGTCTTGGAAAACACAGACTTATTTTGAAGGGACACTATTCCTTTAAGTTGCTTACTGATCCCACCCAGTTCTTGCACCTTGGCCAAATGCCTAACCACTCTAGTAAACAAGAATAAGAGACTGCAAAAAATTCAAAAGCAAAGACATTATTTCCCAGACAACAGAACGGTATCAAAGAGTTAACTGCATCCCTGAAAACAGTCGTTGTTGTTTGGGCATCTACCACATTGGTCTCTCTTTCCTGTTTGACGGACTGCCTAAGGTAAGACACAGCTGCTTGCTTTTGATTCCTTAACTCAGGGACATCCAGGAACCCTGTGGGGATAGATGGCTGGTCATGTGAAGGGAGATTATTGAAGACTTTGCCCTCTCCTGCTACTTGCAATCAACCATTAGATAAACATGAATAATTGCTAAACTAAGCTAAAACTAGTTTTAAAGGTATTTAATTTTTTGTTTTGCAAATTTTATTCTAATTTTATAGTTTACTAAACTGTACTACAATAATGTTAACATCTTTGGGAATCTTTTTAAAGATTTTAAATGAATTTTTACAAAAATAGAATATTTTTAACATTTGACTAGTTTAGAAATTTGAATAAAGAAGATCCAGTTATTTTGTATTCATGTAGAAACTAGTAAAACCCAAAAACTGAGCAAAATTCATAAAATCTACAGAAAAATTATTTTATTCCTGAAAAATTATAAAATATAAAGTCTCTTGAATGTTTTCACCCTGATCTTCACTTGAAATAAATTTTAGGCAAAATTTCAAAATACAGTTTTTGCCAGAAGATCTGTATTCATAGCATTTAGCCTATATTACCATAGAGGTTTGTATTTCTTTCATTTAACTAATTCATTTCCATACCTTCAACCCATTTGTACATCTTTCTAAAAGAGAAGAACTATTAAAAATTAGAGCAATAGAACATGCTGAAAGTGATCAGAAGGGGTGGCCCTGCAAATGCCAAACAAAGTCAAGGAGTTGAGGAAGGTAATAGACTGGAGAAGCTAGAGACATGGGAAGGCAGGAGAGTGCCCAGCATTGCTTTAGGTGGCCAGCAAAGGGCCCTTCGGAGAAGCCACAGCTCCAAGATATTTCAGTTATTGCAGGGATTGGGTGTCAGTGGCTGTCATATACATGACAGTTTAGCTATACGTTCAGAACTCTGCTCAGGGCCTTCGTTTCCAGGGAGGAAAAGCCATTATTTGATGCCAATAGTCCTAGAGTCCTTTCAGTGTCTCAGTCCCAGAACTTCTGGGATGTTCCTCGTGCTATGGACTCAGCAAAGAGGAAACACCTGTGTAACACTGCCGCTTTCTTTTGCCCTCTGGAAACGCAGTAGTAGCTCTGTGTGTCTATGTGACTCTATACTAACCTTCAGAATAAGTTGTAGTCCTTTCATGTCCTTGGTTCAAAAATGTGCCGTTGCATGTTCTATTTCCTTAGCTCAGTTCTAGTGAGTTTTGTTGTCTGTTTGTGTTTGCTTTGAATACCCAACTGTCTTAGTATACCTGGTTTGAAGCCTGGTTGACGTGTAGCCAAGCGTGCTTGGTAGATGGGCCAGCACAGGTGCTTGTTCTTACAGAAGCAGCATTCTCTTAATAAATCCTGTTGCATTCTATTTGAGGAAGAGCCTGTGGACTGAAACCAGCATTGCTTTATTGCCAACCTACCAGTCTTGCTTCTTTGGGAGGGGAGGGGTGGTACCCATCTGGCATGTATGAAAGAAGTCAGTCTCCCAGCTCACTCATCACGGCCTTTGCCTTTATTTCCACCCTCTACTGAGCATCTGGAAAATCATGGTCATGAATTTCCTGTTCACATTCTCTGGAGGAAAGGTGCCAAAGGAGGAAACTGTGAGTCCTTTTCCAGACCTCCTGGAGTTAATGCAGCCGAAGGAGGCAAGCACTCAAAACCATGCAGCTTGTTAGCTCTAAATACACTTTTGTTCCTATTCCCGTGGGCATACTGAGCTAGCAACATATCCATCTTCTTTTGTCAGGGAATTCTGGGGATTTAGACATCACTTTGTGTATAGCTGGCCATATTAGGCTTATACAGATGACTGAGAATTTTAATATAGAATTTGAATTTTTATTGTTTATCTGCTTGGAAAAATCGTTTCACTGGGTTGTTTGAAAGGTGGTCCTCCCGACTTCAAGTCTTTTCCTGTTTATTGTTTGGAAGTTGCTTTTAAGCAAATCTATTGGGTTTTGTTCTCACATTCTTTTGATTCATTAGATAGGCATTAGATAGGGTTCACTTTTGAACCCAATGAAGACAAACTTTCCAAGCAAGAGTAGAAAAGAGAAAGGAGTTATGGGAAGCCGAGGAATAATTTAATTCTGACTTGAGGGTTGGTTTTGTTTTGTTTTGTTTTCTGAGACACGGTTTCTCTATGTAACTTTGGAGCCTGTCCTAGAACTTGCTCTGTAGACCAAAACCAGGTTGGCCTTGAACTCATAGAGATCCCTCTGCCTCTGCCTCCCGAGTGCTGGGATTAAAGGTGTGTGCCGCCACTGCCTGGCCCCTGGTTTGAGTTTTGAACTCATTGATGCTGTATGAATAATAGTAAGGCTGAAAAGGTAGTGGTTCTGTATGATCCAAGGGAGAGAAGGATTTGCTAAGAATTACTTATAATGAAAATGAATGGAACAAACATTCAGTCCTCTGAACTCATTCTGAAGAATCAGCAAATGAGAAGGCAGGTACTGTGATGAAACCATAGTCCCCAAATAGTGTGGGACCAAAACACTGATAAATGGCTTTGCTCACTCCCTGCTCTCCATAACATAATGAGAAATTAGTACTGCTTAAATATAGCTATTGAATATAAGTGAATATTTACTAACAAACGTTTGGTCATGATACCATAACTTGCTTATGTTAGAAACTTTGAAAATCTCATCGTGAGTATTTTATTTTAAATGTGAAGGGATATGTGTGTGTGCATGCATGAGTACATACGTGTGTGGGGTGTGTGTGCATGTGTGTAGTGTGTGTATGCATGAATGTGTGTGTGGTGTGTGTGTATGCATGAGTGCTTGTGTGGTATGTGTATGAATGCATGAGTGTGTGAATGTGTGTGGTGTGTGTGTGCATGCATGAGTATGTGCATGCATGAGTACATGCCTGTGTGTGGTATGTATGTGTGCATGCATGAATATGTGTCTGTGTGTGATATGTGTGTGTGCATGCATAAGTATATGCATGCATGAGTACATGCCTGTGTGTGGTATATATGTGTGCATGCATGGTATGTGTGTATGTGCATGCATGAGTGTGGGTGGAGTGTGTGTATGCACGAGTGCATGCATGTGTGTGTGGTATGTGCATGCATGATTGCATGCACGTGTGTGTGGTGTGTGCATGCATGATTGTGTGCGTGCATGTGCATGCATGAGTGCGTGTGTGTATGTGGTATGTGTGTGCATGTGTGTGTATACATGCATCAGTGTGTGCATATATGTGTTGTGTGTGTGTGTGCATGTGTTTGAGCGAGCCAGTAGGGGACAGCTTGCTTAAGTTAGTTCTTTTCCTGCACTACATGGATCCTGGAGACAAACTCAGGTCATCATGCTTGGTGGCAAGAGCCTTAACCCACTGAAAGATGTTGTTGGCTCATATGCCAGTTTTTAACTCTACAAACTTGAAATTATTTAATAATAATAATAATAAATTATTATAGTAAATAACCCTTTCTATTATGGTTTCCAGTTTAGTGTTTTTATGGGATTCCTGAGTGTGCAAATGAGTGGGTCTCTGTTTCTTTGTTTGTTCTGTACAATTCCAGTGTGTCAGTTTTTGTTTTATCATTTCTTCTAACATCACATCATGTTATTTCATAGTCTCTTAGAAGTCTGTTTGATTTCTAATGGGAGACAGGAAGGAGATCAGTCTGGATTGGAGGGGATATGCAGAAGGACTAGAAAGACTGGAGGGAGGGGGAAACCACGATCAGGATATGAGAAAAAAAATCTATTTTCAATAAAAGGAAAAAATGGTAAAAGTTACCTTTATTGAAGTATTTATAACTGGATTTTCCATTTCAAGGTGTTACCAGTGGATGAATTTTCACCATCTCCCATAATGAGGAAGAGAGATGCTGCCTTCTGCCTTCTGCTTTTGCCAGTTTTTATGACTCAAGCAGTGTATGGACAAAGAAAGAAAGGACCAAAGCCAAACACACTGGCAAGGAAAAATGACTTCCGGGGTAAAAATAGAGTGCTTTTAAAAAGTTTTACTTTTAGCCTGTGAAAGCGATAATATAAAATTTTAAAATAGTGTTTGATGAAAGTAGAAAATCATATGTATGTATGCATGCAATGTTCTATTTGATACGATTATATCATGGTAGTAATAAGTCCTACATATTTAGATCACCTCAGAGTTTTAGAGCACTGTGCATGTATTGTTTCATTTTAACTCCACTTGTGAAATAAGAAGGACAGAAATAGCCACATCATGGGTAAGCAGGTTTAGAGAGCTTACATGGCACCTTCAAGGCCATAAGCAAATAAACTATTAAGAAAACGATCTAGGATTCACATTCAACTCTATTTTCAAATTAAATTTGTTTTTCTGTTGTTATTCCTATGATGATTGTAGACACTTTCTCATTTGATTTCAAGGTCCTAATATGGCACAACCCAAGTACTAAACAGATTATTATTAATTTACCTCTAGACTCCTTTGCCTAGTATTTGTTTTATTTGAAAAATGTTGTTCTTTCCCTTTTTTATGCTTTAAGTGGGTTTACAATGCTGAGAATATATGATACGTTTATTTGTTTGGCTTTGCTTTTCATTTTATGAGAGAAAATATTTAGTTCTGTACAAATTAAGCTTTATTTTGAAGGCAAAGTCTCTCAGAAACAAAGCAAACAGCATACCACGTTGGGGTTCCGATTACCTGAGGATGTGCGAGGAGGGACAGTTAGGTTACACAGCCTTTGTGTTCTCTTTCAGACACCGTTTGCTTCATAGACGTTGTCTTTATCTTGGACAGCTCGGAAAGCTCTAAAATTGTCCTCTTTGATAATCAGAAAGCTTTTGTGGACAGCTTGAGCGAGAGGCTTTTCCAGTTGACTCCTGGTCATTCATTGAAATATGACATCAAACTGGCAGCCCTTCAGTTCAGCAGCTCCATCCAGATAGACCCACCCTTGTCTTCTTGGAAGGATCTACGGACATTTAAGCAGCGGGTCAAATCTTTGAGTTTAATTGGGCAAGGTACCTTCTCTTATTATGCCATTTCCAATGCCACAAAGCTACTTAGGAGAGAAGGGCGTAAAGATGGTGTAAAAGTGGCTTTGCTGATGACTGATGGCATTGATCATCCCAAGAGTCCAGATGTCCAAAGCATTTCTGAAGATGCTAGAATTTCAGGAATATCATTTATCACTGTGGGACTTTCCACTGTGGTCAATGAAGCCAAACTTCGCTTGATATCTGGGGACTCATCCAGTGAACCTGTTCTACTACTGAGTGATCCAACCCTTGTAGACAAAATCCAGGAACGCCTGGTAGGTACCTAGAGGATTAAATATATATTTCTCCTTGTATTTTGATAGCTTAGATTTAAGCTCTCTAAGAATAGATACAAAATGTTGGCAAAGTAGGATTCTCACTGGATGTAGAATGTGTATCATTCTGGTGCCTCTTTCCACTACCTTGATGATTTAATGGAAACGTGTGAAGTCCGTTCCCTGAAGTTGCATCCCTAAATTTGTTATATGTTGAGGTTTTTGGAAAGATTACTATTAAACCATTCACCACATTCTCCTGTCTATTCATCCTAAGATCATGTACATTGTTGACTTATGTTCATTGTGTTATCACTTTATGGTCTTTATTTGTTCTCAATCCTTTCTCATTTCCCAAGTGCAGACTTACCTTTGGCTTTCTTACCTATTTCCATGTTATATTACTTAAGTATACTTAATTTTTTTTCTCTTTTATTTCTTATATGTTACAAGCCTGTTGATATTACTTCTCCTATTTCCTTAAAAGCACCCCAATGGAGGAAGAAACTATTTTGGCTCACAAATTGTGGGGCTAGTCTGTCATGGTGCAAAGGCATGGTGGCAGAAGCACAAGGCATCATGGTCATATAGCGTCCATAATCAGAACACATAACGAGATGAATGCTTCTGTTAGCTCAGGGTCTTTTATATTCAGGCCAGGGTTCCAGTCCATGGAATGCTGTTGTCCACAAAGAGTGGGTCTTTCTGCTTTATCTGATCCAGTCTAAAAACTCCTTCATAGACAAGCCCAGACATTTGTCTCCTAGGCAATCCTAGATCCTGTCAAGTTGACAATCAGCGTGAATCACTTTAAAATCACCTGTAGACAATCAATGATTTTCCCATCAGACCACGGAAACCTTCCCTTTGTGTTGTTAGCTATGGCAGGGCTTTTCTGTGTTGACTGCCCATCTACCTGTAAGAGCTTCCTCTTGCTGCTTTGGGGAAACTAGGAACAACAATCAAAATGAAATCTCTCTTTACAACATTTCTCAAGGAGAAAACTTCCCGATAGAACTTGGTTAATTTGTTGTGTTTAATATTGATTTTTTTTCTAAAAAATACCAATTAAAACTTTTTCCTAAACACAGTACATTTATGTACTAAGAGCACATACATACAACAGCAACAACTAAATCATGAATCTGTGATAGAGTAAAGCTGAGATGGGGTGGGTAGTATAAAGGAAGTATTGAAGAGAGAAAAAGGAAAGGGTAAAGGGTAAAATGATGTGATTGTGTATTTAATTTCAAAAGCTTACATTTTTTGGGGAGGGGGGAAGGCAGCAAGGCGGAAGTGTCCAATAGGCACTTATCATTTCTCATGAATATTTTCTGAATGTCGCAAAGAAAATTCAAACTTACTCCTAAGATTTTTTTTGATTCTTCATCCTCTCCCCATCCTTTCTCAAGATTTAACTTTTAGTCTCAGTCGAAATCAAAAACACGAAACATGGTTTTCTTAGCAAATACTGTCATGTGCAGAGTGCTGTCCAGCTCTCCATGTATTTGGTACTGCTCTAAGCACGCCTTTGTTTTATATAATTCTTTTGAGATTTATTTTATTTTATATGTGAGTGTTTTTCCTGCATGTATGTATACATAGCACATGTCCTAGAAGGTCAGAAGAGAGCATTGGCTCCTCTAAAGCTAAAGTTACAGATGGTTGTGAACCAATTTGTGAGTACTGGGAATCAAACCTGGGTCCTCTGCAAGAACAGGTGCTGTTAACTGTCAAACAACTCACTATCCTCTCTATGGCTTATTTTGTTTATTCTATCACTATCTTGTGATGTAGGTTACTCACAATGTAAGATGATCATTATCACCCCATTTCATTGCCAAAGAGCTGAAAATTTAAGGCTCATCAAGACTGCAGACTATATACGTTTGCCCTGAAAAAGCATGTTTATAGATATGAGCCTCCATGTGGTTGCTGGGAACTGAACACAGGACCTCTGGAAGAGCAGCCACTGCTCTACTCTCTGAGCCATCTCTCCAGCCCCGAAAGAGCATATTTAAAGAGGAAATCACAATGAATTTCGAAAGCTTGCTCAATCAGAACTGCCCCCAAACTAGCAACATCACTCTTCCAACGTCACTATTGTTTCTCGCTCCTCTCTCTGGGGAGTGTGTCTATAGCGGAATCAGAGACTACAGCCCAGCCCACGGTTCCCAGGTGAGTCTAATTGGGAGCAGATACAGCACAGGAAAGGGAAACTTGTCACGGTGCTAGGACAGTACCTAGCCCTGTGCCCATGGTTGAGAAGCCCTCAGCACTCAGCTGGAAGCAAGATGATGTTCCATTACGTACAGAAGAGAATCCTGGGAATGTGGACATTTAGTGGCCTATTTTTTTCCTGCCCTCTCTTCATCTCTAGTGTGAGAAGAGCTGACTCCAGAAGGCACAGGGCAGGCAGCTCCTTGTTTGACCAGATGTTCGGGCTCAGGGTGTTGCTACCTCCTCTAGACACACCCTTGCTGAGATCCCTGTCCAACCGAGGACAAGAGCTCTTGGCAGGGCACAGCTGGGACTGTTTGTTTCGGGGAAAACAGAAAATGACCGTCGCGATCTGCTTCCTCAGCATCCTGTGACTTCAGCTTGTTTGTTCAGATGTTAGCCTTGTGATTAAAGCTCTCCTGACAAAGGGATGCTTTCTGCCTTCCGAACGCACCCCAGGTCCAGAGTTCTTAAGCGGCTTTGGAGAAAATGACACACTAGCATCCAGTGTTTGCATTGCCTCTCTCTACAAAGCAGGACCTAATTTCTCACCAGATCATTGGTCAAGTCCTCATTTAATCTATGTCTATTACATCATTGTAAATAAAATGTAGTTGGACATTTCAACTTTTTGTTTTGAAATTCTTATGTGGTTAGGTTTTTAAAATAATTTAGTCATAATTTAAGAACAAAAATACATTACTTAAGTGTACAATTCCATGAGTTTTTAACAGGTACACATATTCATACAATCACAAACACAATTAGAATGCAGAAAGTTCCATCACTTATAAATGCCTGTTTAAACTTCTTTGTGATTTCTCTCTGTCTGTCTCTCTGTCTCTCTCTCTCTCTTGATGTAGAGCTACTAATTTGACTAGAGGTTGGTTCATTTCTGCCTGTTTCAGAGTTTATAATAGCAGCTTTGCTCCTAAGTTACATTTCTAAGGCTTTTGTTGAGGCTGTTGTGGAATTTGTTGACCTTTGCTCCCATTTCATTTTTCTGATATTAATAACTTTGTCAATTCTTCATGTTTTCTCCATTACCCTTTATAGCACTGGCCTTGTACTCATTCCCCAAATTGGCTGTTCCCTTCCTGCCTTCTGTTTTGAACACTTTCCCATTATACAAATCTGAACACAATGACAGAGTGTAATTCTTTTATTTTAGTGAGGACATTTCTCTTTTTATTGTCATTGAAACTCAAGTTTCCACAGAACTGACAAACCATAAGTCAAGCTGAAATTTGTAGACTGCCTTTGAAGCCGCCCTTCACTCTGGCTGTGCCCTTGTGTGCTCTCCCAGTCATTCTCAAAGCCATCCTCTTCACCAAGGGTGGACACCCTACCGCGCAGCTCTGTCCGCTGGGCCCTTCCGTCTCACTGTTGCCTTTGTTTCCGTGCTCACACCAGTCTTTCCGGCTCTTTCCCCCACAAACTCTGACATATAGACCAGCATACCATTGGGGTGTTAGTTGGTCCCTTGCATTCCTTTCTTCAGAATCATCCAGAAGCTCCACCTATTCCAAGAAACTGTTACTGACTCCCACTATCCTCATTTAAGACTTCCCACACTTCTTCCAGCCCGGTGTCCTCAGTCGGAGGCATCTGACTGTAAGTGCCCTTAGGCTTGGAGCTTTGTTCTTTGTTTGAAACAATCTTGTGTATTATGAGTGTTGGGTCTAATTCTGTTTCTATAAAAATATAAATTCCAGAAAATGTAAAAACAAATGAACTACAAAAATGGTTATTTATGTTGTTAGAGTGCTTAAGAGAAGTACAGTGACGCAAAATTGAGCTTTCAAAGGGACAGCTGAATAAAAGGCACAAAAATGGTAAAAGCATGAATTTAAAAACCAGTAAGGTAAGGAGCCAAATGTGTAGGTTTATGGCCATAATCCTAGTTCTTCGGATGTTAAGGCAAGACTGTCATGACTTTGAGGTCACTCTGGACCACACAATGAGTTCTAGGCAGCTTGGGTTATAGAGTTAAGATTCTTTTAAATAAAAAAACCCACAAAAATAATAAAGAGAGGAAGACAGGTGGATCTCTGTGAGTTTGAGGCCAGCCTGATCTACAAAGTGAGTTCCAGGATAGCCAGGGTTGTTATACTGAGAAACATGCATAATTAGTTTTACATAAAATTATATTTGTAATAATACTTTTTATCATGGTGCATATATTATTTTTAATCATTTAATTCCCATATGTATTAAGTTTTAAATGTAGTTTTCTTTCTTATAAATAATGCCTATTATTATGTACTATTCAAAAGTTTCACAAATACTATTTTTAATATTGTTAGAGGTAAGAGCTACATCTCTTTCCCTTACATTGGGCTTTTATAAACAAAATATCATGTTTGGATGTTTAAGTGTTTGAGTGAAAAGCCCTTTCTCCTAGGTAATTACAATAATGGGATTGTGGCTTCCTACATTTCAGATCATCTAGAAAAATGCTACCAGATTTTCCAGTGTCCTGCTTTTGAGTTTTAATCCAGTTTTATAAGACCTACTAATAATTTCATAAAAAGATGATTCCGAAATCAGTGTTTTGGTGCCAAATCCCCAAATGCACATAGGTATAGAGCTGGGGACAAGAAAATAAATAATTATGTATTTGTTTAAGTCTTTGTAAGCAAAAGTGAGAAATTTCTCATTACAATCAATTAAAATTGAAGCTAAATTATGGAGATAATTAGAGCTGATCAAAGAAACAAAAGAATAATAGAACAGATCGAAGAAACAAAAGCTAAGGCACAGGATGCAGTAAGATAACGTTCCTAGGAAACACAGAGTGATTTCGAATGTTGGTGCCCCTCATGTCTCCTATTATTACATAACTGAGAGAGCTCCTTGGGAGGGAGGTTGGCCGGCTTTATTGCTTTTACAAGGTTAAAAAGGCTGAATTGCTATTCTTCTTGGAAATTGCATATCCAATAGAGAATAATTAAGACTAATAAGGAGATGGAAGCAGAACTATTAATTGAGTTAATGTTTTATTCTTTTTTTTAAATCCCTTCTAGGATGTCTTATTTGAAAGGAAGGTAAGTGCCACATGCTTTATTACTATGAATTACTCTAAAAACCTGGATTAGCAAACGCAAGTGATTCACATCAGGTGTGACTAAATGAAAACGTGCAATTCTTTTTAAAACTAGCTACTTCACTTTGAGGAAGCCACATAATTTTATTTATGCCTCTGTATTTCAACTGTAGGTTAGAAAATTTTAGAAAAAATTTAGTGGGATTTAGAGAGATTCTTTTAGAGATCAATACTACTAACTGACAAAATTTCTCTTTACCTTGACATGGATTTTTTTATTCTAAGCATGGACCAGACACTCACTACTTTCTGGAGTCCTCTGGCTTGGAAGGTACTCCTGCTATTGGCCAGCATCAATCCAGTGTTCAGTTCCCTGCTGTTTGCTGGTGGACGTTAAGCTCATTCAGTTTTCTATTTTGAAGAGAACTGAACCAGATGAGAGCAACCAATAAGAGCATTGCAAAGGAAACTAGCTAGTAGCCATCTGTTAGAAACGACATAGCATAAAAGGACACGGTTAGAAGGAAAGGTGGCTCTGAACATGCCAAGGACTCCTGAGCTAGGCTTTCTGCACCATGAAAAGCACAAGTGACATGGCAGCATCCGCTGAATGGTCTGTAACTCTCGAAGAACACAGAGAAAATAATCACTTTGTCCTGTTTGAGCCTGTTAGGCAGCTATCAAAAGACTCATTCTGTTTTCAGAGATATTAAAATAAAAACAACTGTGCATCCTGGAACTGACAAAATATGGTTCGGATCATGTTTTCTTTTGCTGAGTAGGGAGAAAATAATATTTACGTATGACTAAGCTATGATGTTTCCTACAGAAGGGAATGAGTAGAAATCCCAAAATTCCACAGAAAATGCTTATTTTTCTATTTTAACCAGTTCCTATAAGTAAATTGATAAAAAAATTGGTTGAACATAGGTTTTATTTAGCTATGGCAAAACTTAGTAATACTTCAATAGCTGGCTCTTACCCATTCTGAGTTTTCCTCAAATAATTTAATAGAGATAGGAACTTTCCTGAAGGGAGTTTCAATTAGTTATATACTGAGCGAGATTTGGCATACTGGCACACACTATATTTCACTGTGTATTAATACCGCATTTCTTGCCGATTCAGTGTGAACCCAAGATCTGTGGATGTGAGAAGGGTGACCCAGGCGACCCAGGGCCTCCTGTGAGTAGATGTCTGTGCTGTCCTTGGAGCTGATGAAGACAATGATGAACCTATTTCCAGAAAGGGCCGTACAGTGTCGTTTCTTATTTGATAATTAGATCCAGAACTTCTCGATGATGAGACAATAACGTAGAAAGAGCTGATAGAAGATATTGGTGGTTTAGGTGATGCTTTATCTCACCAGGGATGCAGCAATGCTATGTAACCTCATGGAGAAGAAGCCGGTAGGATGCTTGGGGAATTGGGTAAATTCTGTAAAATTAAAGCCACCACTTAGCAAATGAGGCACAATGGTAGGATTCACCACAATTACTTATCACTGACCAAAAGTGTCAGAAAGCATCCACACTGCTTGTTCACTTACCTATGTGATTTGAAATATTGTCCTAAGAGTTTGGAAGTTCAAAGAATAGGTTTCACAAAGCAAATGGATGGCATTTTTGAACTAGAACTTGTATCTGAAGGTGGCAGCAAAAACACTTGTGTGTAGGTGACTGTGACATGTTTTACCCTGAGACTTGGGTCCAGACTTTACAGTTTTCTTCAAATAACTCTATTAACCAAGGCATTGAAGTGGGGGAATTTATTTCTCATAAAATACAAAGTTAAAGTTATTACATGATAATATGCCAAGCAATAGAGGCCAACGTAACTCGAGTGAAGGTTTAACTTTCCTTTTCTCTAAAGCTGCTGTTTAACTTCTTACCTTAAGAGCTTGCTGTGAACAATGGGCAAGAAAACCCATTAGCAGGAGCTAATTGACAAGTCCTGCCACTCCGAACTGTCACAGTTTATAGGACTGAATCATCCATTTAGTGTTTATTTAGTGCCCTCAAAACCAGTTCTCAGGAAAGAAAGCATTTGCTGGTGTTTGGTACAGAATGGAAGAGTTCCCTATTCTTGTATCTGGAGTTGGTCCCCCAGGTCTGAACCTCTTTGATCACAGAAAAGCAAGCTGACTTGGTAGTCATCCACAGTAGCCCAGGACAGAAACAACCCACTCCACATCTATCCATTAAGTCTTAAAAACCTTTGTGTCAGTCTAATTTTGTTTGGAAAAATGGATGAGAAGTGACTGAGGATGAATTCAGTTGGGAAGACAGACATTATCCTCTTTAGAACATGTGGAAGTTTTCTAGTTTTCCTGGCACTGTAAGGGGGGAACAGAGTTGAATATTAGTTTACCTGGTTAAGGCTGCAAAATTTTCAAAGCAACTGGTCAGAAATTATTCAAGAGCATAGAAAACAGATAGAATACTTAATAAAAACAACTTTTTTCCCCATTTACTTTCAGGGTACACATGGAAACCCTGGTATCAAAGGTGAGCGAGGACCAAAAGGAAATCCGGTAAATGAATAAACCATTTTCGATGAAGCTTATACATCGTGTATATTTATTTAGACAATGTCTTCATAGATTTTCTTTGTTCTTTTGTTTTGTTTTGTTTCTGTCAACTTGACCCAACCTAGAGTTATTTGAGAAGTGAATCATCAATTGAAAAAAGATGCCTCCAGCAGATTGCCTATAGGCAAGTCTGTACTACATCTTCTTGATTAATAATTGATGTGGGTCAGTTGCATGGCAGGTGCCACCCCTGGGCACATGGTCCTGAGTTATATAAGGAAGTAGTCTGAGCAAGCTGCCAGTAGCAAGTCAGTAAACAGTTTTTCACTGTGGCCTCTGTTTTGATTCCTGCCTCCAAGTTTCTGTCTTGAGTTCCTGCCCTGACTTCTTTCAGTGGCAGAGTGTGACCAGAGGGTTGTAAATGGAAACAAGCTGTTTCCACTATAAATTGCTTTAGGTCATAACGCTCTTATCACAGCAATAGAAACTATAACTAAAGTTAAATCACTCTTGATGAGCCAAGGACTCACTCTCAGACTCCCGAGTGCTGGCATTAGAGACATGAGCCACCACATTTAACAATTTCTGTAGTATACAAAAAGCTGATAAGAAGATATCAAGCTTCTACTAAGAGACAAATGATGCAAACCACTTTAAAGAAAGGAAATAAAGTTAATAAAGGAGAAAATAGAGATTTTCATTGAGTAAATAAAAGAAATTTGGCCAAGCAAAGGGTCCTCTTTAAAAATAGCTATTTATATATTTAGAAAGTTTGGATTCCACAGGATTTTTCTTTAAAAAGAAACAATTTCTAGTTCATGCAGTCTTGTTTTTTTGGTGTTTTGAGTTTCAAGAAATGTTTATTGTCTTCTTTCTTTTTTCTTTTCGTTTTCTTTACAGCAATGGAGGCTTCAACTTTAAGTAATAATAACTAGTGATATTATGTGTGAGGCCCTTGCTCTCTGTGCAAGAACTTGGTACACACATTTTGGGAAGAAATTAGGCAATACTTAAGAAGCATTAAAACACTCAAACTTTACTCCAATTTCTAAGAATATTATAATACATATAACACTATTTGCATTAGAATATTCTTGGCGCTAGCCTGCTTGCTGAGGAAAGGGAATATGTAGCATTCTTGGGGCTTGCTACAAAACTATCTCACATTCACTTATTCTATCTATCAGATCCCACTGATGCCATCATGCCTTCTTTTGTTGTGTTCAGAACTAGGCTCTAACGCAATATTCACTTTTCATTAGTTTGGTTTGTAGTTCTGTGCCCCATACTTTATTTTCCTAAGTCTTGCTGAAATCAGGCATCTCTCTTGAGGAACATTTTAGAAAATAGTCAAAGGCCCTTGGAGAAAAGCCAGAGTGTCATGTTCCAGAAGAACACAAAGCTGTGTTTGAGAAAAATACCGTGTTGTAAACTGGAATGTGGCTGAAGTTGTGAAAATCTATCTGTGTTATGTGCCCTGAACATCTGGCTTTACTCCAAAAGGCCAAACCTTATCTGAAGTGCTATTTTCCTCTTAGATTAAATGGTGAAAATGTCAATAGTTGAAGCTTAAGATTCTTCTCTAATTGGGTTAACCCGTTATCTAGGAATAGCACGTTTTATTGAGCAATCAATCACGTGCTGAGGAATTTTGACTGAGTTTGTTGTTTATTGCAGGGTGATGCTCAGAAAGGAGAAACTGGAGAAAGAGGTCCTGGGGTATGTGCAAAATTGGAATGCGTTTCTGACAAGTGATCCTGGGATTCTGTGACTGACTGGCTTGACCCTGCAGTGCAATTGCAAAATTGATTGCTACTTACCTGTGCTCTTGACAATCTGACAGATAGGATCTCAGAAGAACTATGGGGAGAAAGTGCTCTGATCCACAGGGTGGTGATGGGACCTATGACATTTCCTACTGCCCAGCTGAACTATTTGGGAAAGACTGAAGTGACAAAGGCACTTTGCCTTACTTCTTGTGGGTATTTTTTCTTAAATGATGAAAATTAAGCTAGAATTTGCAAAAGGGTAATAATTCTATTTATTATATTTTCCAAACTATGCTTTTGTCAGTTTGGTTCTGTTGACAAAAATGACTTTATCATTCTACTTAGTTTCTTGAGATTGCTTGGGAAATAATTATGGTATGTTAATACATTTTTAATTTTGTATAATCTTCTAGAGCATTGCAGTAAGGACAGCAAATAGCAACGCCTATAGTGACAAACAGGGCTTGCATTGCATTGCCCCTTTTTCCTTATCCCCTTGGCTATAGTAAACAGTCACAAAATCAGAACCTGAGTTTTAAGAAACTGGTCTCTTAGAGTTTTTAATTAGCCCCATGGAAGCCTCTGCCAGGAAGCTTGATCCCATCTATAGGAGTTTGTTTGAACGTCTGCTACCTCTTCAGGAAGTACTTCTTAGTTGTCTTCTAGAACCCCAAAGCTAGGTTTTCTAGGTGATGGGAAGCTCCTGAAACTTGAGGTGAGGTAAATAGCTCAGGAGATGTGAAATAAGCAAATTATCTTAAACAAGAACTTGGAGTGAGGACAAAGAAGAGAGACAAAACTAAGATGATTATAAAAATGTGGCCCTGTAAAATTTTTGTAAAAACATTTTTGACCCTATAACTTGAAGTATGATGGTACTTGAAATCATAAAATTTTTATTCCTAGAAATGAGAAAATCATAAACAAACTTGGCAGAGACTGGTAATACAGCTTGTGATATTTTTAAATTGGAATATTTTAAAGCCAGTGATTAAGAGGCCCTGAAAGGGAAAAACAAACAAACAAACTCCCGAAGAGGTGACCAACTGATAAATCGGCCAGGGATTTCAGAAGAAAACAAGAATATACCATGAACAAAGTAATACTCCTTTGTTTCTACAGAGTTCTATTGGCTCATTCCAAAATGTATTCTTCCGTCTTTCAATATAAAGTAATAACAAAAATTTTAAGTGGTTGAGCATTGTAATGGGTAGAAGATATCCCAAGAATTCTGAAATGAGAAGCCAACATATTCTCGGCATGATGAATGTGGATGATTTCTGCAGGAAATACCAGATTAACTGACTAAAATGTGGTCTTTAATTCCAAGCACCATCTTGGAAATTGAACAATTTATGTGAACAAATATTTCTACGCTGAATTAAATTATGCTGTCACTCTATCTCTGGCCAACTCTACTTTCAGCTTCTATTACTAAGAACCCACTAATTTAGAAAGAAGTCTTATTTCCGCTCTGAAATTTCTATCTGGAAATGTTACACATGAGATGAAATAATTTTTTTTGTAGGATGCATGTGAAACTGCAGTATTACCTCGTTTATGCCCTTGGTTTCTCCAGTTTGCATTAAATACATCTTCCAATTCTATTTTCATCCTTGAAATATAATTGTAGGATAATGATGGAAAGAACTTGCTGTTTCTTGGAGTTGGCAATTTCCCAGTCCATTTAATACTCAGAATTGTTTCTCTCAGAGGGCTTATGGGAATGACACAGTGGAAAGGATCCCTCAGGATTCCCACGAGTGACTCAGAAGACAGTCGAGGTGCTGGCGTCTCACTTAGCATTAGATAAAAACCAATAACTCAAAGGTCACTTACTCATTAGGGCTGATAGAGGAACCATTCATTTCCCTGATGTTACACATTCTAGACTGAATGTGAAGGGAGGACCATGAAGGACACAGACATTTATGAATATTCTAAAGGGCACAATCTCAGCTCATTTCAAACCCAGCCTCCCTAACAGAACCTGAGGTTCAGCGGCAATAGTTTAATAGTTTTAAAGTCTGTATAACCGGTTGAAAGCACTGGTGTTTGTTGGTTATCATGTGCACAGTGACTTGCAGTGTGTATTCTCTCCTTTGGTTTGAGGCCAAAGGGTAAGGAGCTGGATTTGAAAAACAGAAAGCTGGAACTTGGACTAGAATGTAATAGGAAAGCACAGGTTCATTCTCCTTAGTAACCAACCGCACATCCCCCAGGGGAGTGAGGCCTGAGCTTATGTGCTTTTACTTCCAAGACTGGTTGATGGGATTTATATGTGAAAAATATCTAGTGCTTCCTCTAATACTGTTTTATAATACCTTACCTTAGCATTTCATTTCTCTTTTAACCTAGGGAATTCCTGGCTACAAGGGTGACAAGGTAAGTTGGTAACCTCTAGTTGACCAGAATTTTACAAATGAAAACGTACACACAGTATACTTATGTACTGCTATTGCCTTTCCTCATTTCCAAGTATACTCTTAAGTCAGTTAGTGTAGACTAATAAGGAATGTAAGGTATGAATATGTGTTGTAGGGGGTGGAGGTGCCCCTAAGAGCCCAGTGTCGCTCTAACTCTGCAAACAGGAATTTTACTTTAGAGAACCTGATTTGACAAAAGGAAAAGCAACATAGGTTTTCAGATAAAAATACTTCTCCACGCAAACAAATGCAGCAGCGCTAGCACTTAGAGGAAGGAACGGTGTTGTTGCTTATGTTGTTGCTTATGTCTAGCACTTAGAGGAACGGTGGTGTTGCTTATGTTCTACGAGAACCCAGGTTCTGACCACCTCATAAGGGAAGGAGAGGCTTGGCTGTGAGTAAGCAATGAGAACTATTGATCTCAATTAGCTAAGAGCTCACAGAGGGAATAATCTTAACATGTAAATAAAAGGTA
>LOJH01001956.1:0-37208 GCA_001685095.1 Ellobius talpinus
GTGGTGATACACTGATTACTAGATATGGGTTAAGCAAGATGTAAGAGTTAGCTAAGAAGAGGCTAGATATAATGGGCCAGGCAGTGCTTAAATGAATACAGTTTCCGTGTAATTATTTCGGGGTACAAGCTAGCCGTTCGGGAGCTAGGCCAGACGAAAGCAGGCGCCTGCGCTCCCCTATCACTACAATCATCCTGCTAAAAACCTTCTGTGGCTTCCATCAGCTAGCAGACACATGTCCAAATCCTCTGTGAAGGCTTGTAGGATCTGAGCCCTGCCTGCTTCTCCAGCCAAGTCTCTGGTCATCTATTTCATCACACAGGGCTCTGGTCATCCTGGACTTCTCCTCATCTCATGGTTTTCTGGGATCCCTCCAACCTCAGCATTTCACACACAATGTACTTCACTGCCACCCTTACCTAGCAAATCTTGGCCGTTAGAATTATTTGTGTGAATGAATGAAACTGCCCCCTTGCTTGGCTGATTGATCAAGTCATTCATTCATTCATTCATTCATTCATGTATCTACATGTGGGTTGAGCTATATGCCTGCAATGATGATTGGTCCATTGACAAGGGAGCAAAATGGCACTCTTTAGGCCAGAAATAATATATATTCTACAAGGGTCAAAGGGCAGACCACTGTCTCCCTAGGATAAGTCCAGGATTAGAGGCAGAAGAGCAGGATAGCCTAGTTACAGTAGGGAGCAAGGCCTTTGAGGACAGTGTACCTGCATTAAACTGCTTATTCTATCATTGTAGTGACCTTGGACAAACTACTCCATTTAGCTCCACTCCTCTTTCCCTGCCTATATGCTAGACATGATTACAGGACTTTTTGTAGGGTGATGGGAACAGAAAAGGCCACAGAGGGGAGCACCTGGCATGCAATCATCATTATGTGAGTATTTGTTTGCATGATAATATGGGTGGACCCTTGTATGCCACCGTATTTTCACTTGAAGATGATACTTGCATATAGTTTGTAAAATATGGTGTCCAAAGCAGGTGGGGGCAAGCATTCTCTCCACTCAGCTGCCTCACGCACTCTTTTCCCTTAGGGCAGCCTCTATCACTAGCTCCTGAGTAACTTCAAAGAGATACTTTGTATGGCAGCAAATGCATGTGTGAACACTGTCAGTCTGGCCTTCATCTGTCCGCTCATCCATCCATTACTTATTTATCCAGCTACCATCTATCACTGATCTGCCACTAATTTACAGCCTTCCAGCCCCCATTCTGATTTCTGGGCCTTGCTCTTATTTCATTAGAGAACTAGAGAGCTCAAGGAATGACCCAGACTGTTTGGCTCATAGCTCTACTTCTTCCCAGGGCTGCAGAAGTAAATCGGGAGACACAAGGGACAGTGACTCATGGAGACCCCTTTCTTGGTCCTCACCCCAGAGTCCTATTTTCCCCAGAGTTTCAGTGTAGGTACAACACTAGCCCCCATGTTTTCCTGCACATGTGTCAGAACCCCTGTTGAGTTTATTAAGGGCTCCCCCTCCAGGGACTTCCTGGAGTATCTGCCATACTCCATCCAGGAGCATGCAGAGCCTTCTGAGGCAGAGAGCTGTCAAAAGCTACACCAAAAACCAAATAGAATCCCAGCCCTAAAAACATGCGTCATGATTAAGGCATTTATGATTCACAAGTCACACTGAGATACTGACGCCTGACACACAGTACAGATTGTGTAAACAAACAGCCTAGTTAGAACAACAAGATTCAGTTACAGAAGACAGTGCTCCTTGGTTGTTCTGGCAAGGAGAAGCAAGGGTGAAGATGGAGTCCCATGTGATTTCAAAAGTATGTGGGTTTGAGATAAAAGAGGTACTTCCTGGAGACAAAGCGCTCTCAAAGGATGCTGCAGTTTCCATGTGACAGATTTCCCTACAGGTTCATGTGTTTAAAAACTTATGTTCTCAGTTGGCAGAGCCGTGGAACCCTTAGGAAGTAGGGTCTTACTGGAGGAATGTGTCACTGAGGGAGGGCCCTGAGGTGTCAAAGGTCTGCCCCACCCTTCTGCTCTCTGCTTCCTATTTCAACAAGATATGATGTGAAAAAGCCCAGCTTTCACACTCCTGGCACCATGGAGCCATCTGCCACACTGGTGGACTGTATGCCCTCAAACTGTAATACAATGTAAATCCTTCCTCCTTTAAGGATTTAATCCTTAATCCTTTAAGCCACTGTTTATTGGGTACTTCACCATGACTGTAAGGAAAGATGCTACTACAAAGGATGCAGAAGGAACAGGTAATGGAAGAGAAAATACCTAACTTAATAATAGCACAAGGGTATGATGGGATATTCATACTGTGAGTAGAAATGGGAACTACAGCAAGCAGAGAGCATCTTATAACATAAGGATGTGCTGGAATATTCACACTGTGATCAGAGACAGGAGCCACAATCAGCAGAGAACATCTTATAGCACAAGGGTATGATGGAATATTCACACTGTAAGCAGAGACAGGAGTTACAGCAAGCAGAAAATATCTTATAGCACAAGGGTTTGATGGGATATTCACACTGTGGGCAGAAATGGGAGCTACAGCAAGCAGCGAACATCTTATAGCATAAGAAAGTGCTGGGATATTCACACTGAGCAGAAATGGGGGCTACAGCAATTGGAGAGTATCCTTATGCAAAATCTACCGCTAAGCAAATGCAGTCTAGAGCACGAGACTGGGTGGAAGCTTTAGGCTGGAGAACCCCTTTCCCTGACAGATGACCTGGTTGGGCTTCAACTTCCAATTGTCATCCTCTTGGCCTTCAGGCCTAGCACAACCACACATGGTGACACTTAAAGAAAAAAATGTTTAGATGTCATTGAACCAGGGACCATAGGAGGCTTAGGAGAGAATAAAAGAAATGAAGTTGGCTTTAAATGCACAGGAGACAAGCCTTCTTGGGGAGATTCAGAAGAATCCATCCGGTAGGCAAAGGTGGGAGAGTCTGGGCCACAGCCCAGAAAGAACTAGGACCCTTTGGTTGGTTATAGACTAATCACAGGATGTAGCATGACTAATAAAAACCCAGAGACAGATAGTGGGGATCAAGCTGAGAGATTAGAGAAGCAAAGTGGCCAACCACTGGAAAGCTCTTACCTCTACAAAATCTTCAGACTTAAAGGAGAGCGAGTTCCTGTCTCGTCCCACCTTATATTGCTCTCTAGTGCTGGTATTTGCTGTGAGATGCTGCTCTTGTACACTGTAAAGATTTGTTACTCATATTGGCTTAATAAAATGTTGATTGGCCAGTAGCCAGATGAGACGTATAGGCGGGGCAACCAGACTAGGAGAATTCTGGGATGGGAAAAGGCAGAGACACAATCACTGGCTAGATGCAGAGGAAGTAAGTTGAGAATGCCTCACTGAGAAAAGGTACCAAGCCATGTGACTAAACATAGACAAGAATTAAGGGTTAATTTAAGTTGTAGGAGATAGTTAGTAATAAGTCTGAGCTAATAGGCAAACCAGTTTATAATTAGTATAAGCCTCTGTGTGTTTCTGTGGTTCTGAACGGCTGAGGGACCAGGTGGAACAGAAATTTCTGTCTACAAGTATAAAGGCGTGCACCACTACTACCCAGCCTATATTGGTATTTCATTTGCTAGGATTCATGGATTGGGGGTTGTTAAGGCTAAGTAAATGTCAGATGAAAGGAACTGAGACAGAAACCACAGGATAGAATCGAAGGTCTGTTTGGTCATACAGAAACTGCCAAACAGCCCAGAGTTTATTTCAGAACTTGCTTATATACAAAAGCAGAACAAAGCACAGCACAGACGGTCAGTATCTAACCTTACAAGACCATTTCTGTCCTTGGGTGAGCAGTCTCCTCTCCAACATGCACTTGCTGCTCAGAAGCAGCCTCACTTTCTGTCTTGATGTTCCTGAGGTTTGTCGTCAGCAGTATACTTTCTATTATTCAGAGTGTTCTTTTCTCACAGGCAAAATCCGAAGTCTCTCACAGCCCTCAAGCTTATTGGAAAATGGAGAGCAAGCAAGCTTGACCTCAAATGACTTCTAAGTCAGAATGGACTCCAGATGGAAACTGAGTCACACATGGACTCCCATAGTATTTTAATAAACAAAGCTTGCTTGAAGATCAGAGAATAAAACAACCCCATTGGTCAACCTTACAGACCAGGCAGTGGTAACACACACCTTTAATTCCAATAGCCACACTAGTTGCCATAGACACCGGGCAGTAGCGGTAGGTACACGCCTTTAATCCCATCTCTAGAGAGGAATATAAATTGGGAGGAGACAGCTCTCGCACACAGTCTCATTCTGAGATTCCTGGAGGCAGGATCACCATTTTGGACTGAGGTAGAGGTAAGAGCCGATGTCTGGCTGTTTTGCTTATCTATGGCTAACTAGTGTGGCTGCTGGGATTAAAGGTGTGTGCCACCACTGCCTGGCCTGTATGGTTGACTAGAGTGGTTAGCTTTGCACTCCGATCTTCAGGCAAGCTTTGTGTGATAGATGATAAAGAAAAGATCACTATAACAGGATACACCCTTAGCTCTCCCATGGGCCTTCAGTCTAGGGGAAAGTGGGGTACACACTTGGATTTCCTGGTGTGCACACACATCATGGTGTGATAAGCATGCCAAGCAGGGATCTGCTCTGAGCTGGTCACTGTGATCAAGAACCCCAGGGAAGATGCCCTAAGGAGGTGGCTTTTGTGTATAGCTGTGACCAGGCTAAGGGAAACAGGGAAGTCATATGTCCATTAGAGGGGTGACTTCATTTACATTTCAGCTCTACAGTCACCTGGTATGGACCTTGGCCCTTGTCATTCCCATCTCATCAGCTGGTTTCTACTGAGCAATGAGAAACTTTTAATTTGCTCCTTGACTTGCTAGTTTATATATTTACAGGTTTGTTGAACGTTTTAATCTATCAAGGTGTAAAGTTCCATTTAAGTGGGGACCTGACCTGCTTTGTCCATCTTTGTATCCTCACAACTGAAATGTTTTGCTCATTCAATGAAGAATTCTCCTCCTCTTCTTCCATCTTCCTCTTCCTCTATCCCTTCCTCTTCCCCATCTTCTCTTCCTATCCATTTTCTCTACCTTTCCATCTCTACTTCCCCTTCCTCTTCTTCCATTTCTTCCTCTTCTTCTCTTCCTCCCCTTCTTCCCCCTCCCTCTTTCTTTGACTTTTTTGAAACAAGGTCTTATTCTGAACCAAGGCTGCCCAGGGACTCACTATGTAGTTCAAACTAGCCTGGAGCTCAAAACGATCCTCTTGTTTCAGCCTCCCAAGTGCTGAGATTACTGATGTGAACCCACTACTTTTGACTGTCGCTGGACTTTTTTTTTTTAACTGAAAGAATTGCTGAGGACTGACAAAACGGCTCAGCAAATAAAGTGCTTGCCTAAGGACCTGAGTTGGATCCCAGAGTCGAGGTAAAGGGAGGAGAACGACTACGTCATAAAGTTGTCCTTTGACCTCTAAATTCTCTCCGAGGTTCCGCATGCACCAAACACACATCAAAAATGATGGATGAGGTATTAGAAATGTCAAAAAGAAAAACTACCACAACACTGTCTCCATGGTCCTTCTCTGAACTCTTGTGTCATATTCATGGGATAGGTGGTCTGAACCAGAAACTTCCAAAGATTCCCTATCCTTCAGGAAGGATTCCTTCAGCCTGTGGCCGTGGCCCTGCGAGCAATGTGAGTGTTGTGATTCCATTCCCCACACCAGTCAGTTTGATCAATACCCTGACACCCTGCTTTGTGCTTCAGTCTCCCTTTCTAGACCATCTCACCTTGCTGTGAAGAATCAGACAGGGAAATGGTTCTTTTCACTATTAGTTATGACATCAACTGAACAAGCTCTGGGACTGGTGTCTTCATTCCCACCAGCCTGGAACTGAGGAGACTCTCAGACATCAGTATGCAAGCCTGAGCATTGAGATGTGTTTATTTCCCTGGGAACACAGAGGGGCTTCAACCTCAGAACAAAGCGTTTGCCAGAGGGTGGGCTCAGTGAGTCCCAGAATGTGTTTTAAGATGGAGACTCTCTGGACCCAAGAGTATAATTACTCCATGCTGAATAAGTAGGTCCTGTTTTCATTCTGGGATAAGGAAGCTTGGAGAACTTCTGTGACCCCAGCAACATTGGATCCACCATCAGGGCTGGGCTATGGTCCAAGAGCAATCCTGTTTCTCTATTCAAAAGAATACCATTGGAAATAACATCATTTATGTCTCCCTTTTTAAATAAAATTCCATTTGATTCTAAATGTGTGTATTCATCAAAGAAAATATGAAGATAAATGATGTAAAGAGAAGGAAATTAAGGTTGATATCATTCAGTAACTTAAAACGCCAATGTTTTGTGTTTTGGAAAGCCTGAGGCAAAGGCTTTCCTGTTGAGCTATGTATCCTGGCCTGAGAACAACATTGATAGCCTGACCTCTCCCTGCCCCTCCCGCTTCTTTGCTCCTTTTTTATCCCAGAGATACACACACACACACACCACATTTCTCCCACTCTGTGGCCACCACCATCATGTCACCCTGATCACACTCACAATGTCTCTCTATAGTCTCTGGGAAATACACCATCACGGTGTTCATATTGCCTTTGTCCTGTGGTGTCTAGAGCCACCTTGGATGGGGCACTGGGTTGTTTTAACCCTCTGTCTCGTCTGTAAAATGGCGATAATAATGAACGGTATCTATCCCATGGCTGTTTGAGGGTAGAATGAGATAATGCATGTGAATGGCTTGGCATGGTTCCTGGATTTTGAATAACTAGAAAGACCTGGTGGTGAAATCTTAATGGGACTCCCAGAATGCATTCTTAGGAATGGCATACTCTAAGCAATTTTGAGCATATTTAAGGGTTTTGTTGTAGAAGTGCTTGTATTTTGGACCCTCTCTTATTAATAATGCACATTTTAGGTTTTTTCCCTCCTGAGAGACATGTGTTTGTATTTTAATATTTTTGATAATGTGGTCAATTTTTTGTCTCAGTGTGCATATGATTGTGTGTTTGCAGGTACACATGTGCATACATGCATTGGAGGTTGAAGGTCAACCTCGAGTCTTGTTTCTTAGGTGGTGTCTATCTTGTTTTAAGATAGGCTCTCTCACTGGCCTCAACCTTGCTGAACAGGCTAAGCTGGCTGGCCTGCAAACAAGGACCCACTGTCTCTTCCCCCAGTATTTGGATTACAGGCATGTGCCAGCACACATGGATGTTTACGTGAGGGTGAGTTCTGGTGCTGGGATTCAGCTCTTCATGCTTGCAACTGAGCCATGTTCCCAGCTGTGACTGAAGGCCTTAAATATATTAATTGGTTATTTTCTTTACAAATCATTTGTTTGTGCACTTTGCCTATTTTTCCTATTGATTCTTTGATAATTTTTTACGAAGTTCTCTATGGTCTGGACATTACCTGTGTGTTTATTCATGTGTGTATTTGTATATAGTGTGCGCATGTATCTGTAGGTATGTATATGTGTGTGTTTGTGTGTGCATATGTGTATGTGTATTTGGGTGTGTGTCTGTGTGTAGCAGTTTCCAGTTTTGTTTCTTCTCCTTCAAAATTAATTATGAACTTTTCAACAAAGGAATTTCTTTGCTTCTAGTGTTTATATGTTATGAGGTAAGTTGACTAGAGACAAGCACATGGCACACTTAAAGCTGAGAAGAAAGTCTTTACTGCTGGCCAGTGGCTGTGTGGGGGAACTTGCCCAAATCATGCAGCCCCAAACCTTACAGCTCTGTCTTTTGTGCACAGAAATCACATCCTGGTTATCACACTTGAGTTAGCAAGAAGCAGAACTACAGAAGTCAAAGAAACAAGGTTAGTACATTCAGGGACTTTCATGGTACTATGGGTCTAGCTCTTGGTTTCCATTTTGGAAGGTTTTGGGACCTACATGCTGGGTTTTATGGTCAGAACGGTGCCTCTAACATAGCATTACTCATGGTAAACTCTGGAGGCCTGTTACGTTTATAGTCTAATCCTATTTTTTTCTATTACAGATTTTTATTTCTAAGTCTTTTTTGGCTCACTGTTTTTATCATTATTTTTGGTTTCTGAATTAGAAACCCACTTTTCACCTAGAGATGAAACAAGACTTTAGCTTTGTTTTATTCGTATTTAATTTCTGCCATTTTATGGCTTAGAGTTTAATATTTTAATCTCCCCTGTCTTCACTTATGTATGAACTATGATGTAGCAGTAAATCTTATTAATTTCTAATAATTAGCAAGTTACTTTAACACAATAATGTTCCGTTCTTTGCCCAATGTCAAAAAATACTATTTTTTTTTCATACAGGCTTATTCTGAGCATTCTTAGCAGAATAAAGTAATAACTTCACCTTTACCAGAATATACTTTTTAAATTAATACATGTTTAAATACACTTTAATATCAAAAAGAGAGTGCCCCTTTATTCTCCTGCTTCAGTTTTGATTTTGATTTTTCTCCATGTTTATCCCTTCCAGTATAACTTAAAATTCACTTTGCAAAGGTTTTAAAGATTCAATTTGAATTTTTACTAGAATTATATTTTATTTATGAATTAATTAGAAATAAATTGAATCTTTAAAGTGTTGAGACTTCCCATAAGGAACACGGTGGATTTCCACATTAATTCACTTTCTTTTATGCTTCAGAGTTTTAACTTTCTTGTGATATGAACTTGGATGGATTTCAGTTCGTCACATAAGTGGGAGTCTTTTAATCTTAACAAGGGAGCCTAGCTTATTGTTTTAGTTCCATTCTGTTGCTGTGATGAGGCACTCTGATCAAGAGCAATGCCAAGGAGGAAAGGATTCCGTCCAGCTTAAACTTGCAGGTCACAGCCCATTGTTGAGGGGATTCAGGACAGGAACTCAAGCAAGACCTTCAGCCAGAAACTGTGGAAGCAAGCTACTTGCTGAGTCACTAACAGGCTCATGCTAAGCTATCTTTCTTACACACTCCAGGACCATCTGCCCAAGGAATTGTACCTCCCGCAGTGGGTGGAACCTTCCTATATCAATGAACAATCTAGACAACCCCCACAGACCAATAGGCATACCGGCAGACCCATCTGGTCGAGGCAAATCCACCTGTGAGACTCCTTTCTCAGGTGGCTCTAGACTGTCAGGTTGACAGTTGAAGCTCAGTAGGACACTCTTATCTGAAGTCACTCTCCTGCATCCTACTGAAAGCAGGCAGTTTTGTTTGTGTTATAGTTTTTGGTTTTATGTTTACCTGCATTGATTCTGTTTTTTGTTATCTTGGCTCTCTGGAAATGCATTTTCTGTTCTTTTTACCTGAAGAATTCGAAGTTTATGTCCTGTTTTGTGCGAGGAAGTTGCTTTGATTTTTTTTTACAGATAGCACTCTCCCTAGCACACGTTAGAAAGGATCACACTCTCCTTAGCACACATCAGGAAGGATCACACTTTCCCTAGCACACGTTAGAAAGGATCACACTCTCCATAGCACACATTAGAAAAGATCACACTCTCTCTAGCACGTTAGGAAGGATCACACTCTCCCTAGTGCATATTAGGAAGGATCACACTCTCCCTAGCACACGTTAGAAAGGATCACACTATCCTTAGCACACATTAAGAAGGATCACACTTTCCCTAGCACACGTTAGGGAGGATCGCACTCTCCCTAGCACACATTAGGAAGGATCACACTCTCCCTAGCATGCATTGAAAGGATCACACTCTCCCTAGCATACATCAGAAAAGACACTTTCATCAATAGTGATCCAGAAAAGAAATCTACTAAACCATTCTGTCATCTTTGTGGCTTGGCGTTTTTGAAGCAGGGTCTCCTGCATCTCAGGCTACCCTCAAAGTCACAGTGGTCATAGTGTAACTGAAGATGACCTTGAACTTCTGACCCCCCCGCACCTCCCAAGGGCTGAGTGATGTTTGTGTAGCTACACACCCAGTTCCCATTTCTTAGTTTTCACAAGAAGAAATATAAGATGTTGAATCTAGGTTAGAATGATTTATTCAAGGCATTTTTAAAAATAAAGTAGTCAGATCTTATGAAACGCCATCATTTCCCCTTAGCTCCATCTCATGACTTGTCCTCCAGCTCTCTAGGGTGTGGCCTCCACAGTCCAGGATCCCATCTGCCACTCTTAGGTTCTGGCCTCTAGCTTCCGTTGTTGTTACTGTTGTTGTCTGGTTCAGGCACAGTCCGTGGGAAGTGTGCTCTGAGCCCCTTCACATCTGGGCAAACCTCTCTGCTGACTGCACGGGGACCTGCATGGGGACCTGCACGGGGACCTGCACGGGGACGCTGATCTAGAATTAGCAGTTAGACTTCTCCATCTTTCTTGTTGTTGTTGTTGTTGCTCCTCGTCTGACATGTTGTGCAGGGATCTAAAGTTGGTCTGATTTCCTTCCTTTGTGTTACAAAGGAAGACAATGTCTTTCTTTGTGTTACTAAGGAAGAAAAACGTTCATTTGTTCTTACAGTTGGCAAATCTTTTCCTCCTTGTCTGGGAAGTTCATAATTTTCACTAACATGTTTTCAGTTTGGAATCTGGGTTTTCATTGTTGTTGTTTGATGGTTTGGTTTTTGTTTTCATTCATTTGTGTGTGTGTATGTGTGTGTGTGTGTGTGCTTGAGATTTCTCTATGTGGTCTAGGGGAGATGCCTCAGTCAATAAAGAGCTTACTGTGAACCTAAGCTTAATCCCCAGAACCTACATAAAGTGCCAGACAAGGTAGCAGGCACTTGTAATCACAGCACTGGAGAGGTGGGGACAGTTGGGCACCATGCCTGGCACTCATTGGCCAGACAGTGCAACTGGATCATCCAGTCCCAGAGAAAAGTGAGAGACCCTGTCACAAGGAAAGAGGCTGGAAGGCAACCCATGAAGAAAGTCAGTAAGCCGTGATCCTCCATGGCCTCTGTTTCAGTTCCTGTCCCCCAATTCCTGCCCTGACTTCCCCCGATGGACTATATGCTATAAGATAAGATAAAATAAACCCATTCCTCCCCACGGTGCTTTTGGTCATGGTGTTTATCATGGCTGTAGAGAAAACAAGTCAGCACCGGAGGTCTGTGTTACTGAGCTCTGGGGGAGAGTACAGCGTTGTGCTTACTGGATGCATCTTGTTGACACTGTGCTGAGCCCTGTTCACACATCGCTGTCTTGTTTGTGCTTTCTGAAGAGATGCTGTTTTCAATTCCCTATCTACAGAGTACCAATAGGCTCTGAGATGTTTGGACAATCACAGTGGGTACATGTGTGGAGCGGCATGCATTCCAGGCTCCTGCGGTGCCTGCCTTGCCTCCTAGTCTCATCTCTCCTAGGCTGCCCTCCCCCCACGCTTTCATGAGTGGGCTTCTGCTTTGGATTCACAGGTGCAATTACACTTCATATCTGGCTAAGAGGACATCTATAATGACCTAAATTTATCCTCTGTCCTTTAAGTAACGTCACAGTTCGGGATAACATGTCCTCTAATGTCTACCATGGGCCCCTTGTTTTTGAACCTCTGTTTCTTTCCCCATGTGTTGCGATTTTCTGGCTCTCCATCCTCCCAGAAGTCTTGTTTCCTCAGTATAGAAATTTCTAATCAGTTCTTCCTGAGATTCAACAGTTAGGGTGGACCTTGTTCCCATGGTTTAAATTCATACAAGAAGGAACGGAAGGCTCTATTGGCCACAAATTAGATCTGAAGACACAGTAGTTTAGAGGAAGCTCAGGGGATGTTCCTGAGGACTCCTTGCCAGAGAGCAGTGACCTGCTGCTTTGCAGGGGCTATCTCAAAGCAGTGGAGCAATAGATTTTGCTTTCTCTGAGCTACCCTGGAGCTGACAGTTTCACTTCTGACCTTGAAGTGCTCACAGTCCATCCTTACCTTGAGCCTTCTTACTTTCTTCTTAGATTTCAGATGCCTTCAACTCTGCATCACTCACCTTCCTTGTCCTCCTCATGAGGTGGCTTCTTGTCATTCAGCTTTAGTGCAAAGCTCACCTCCCCTGAAAGGCTTTCCCAACCACCTGTGTGTGGAACCTGGCTGTCCACACAGTGTCCATTGCAACTCATGCCACTCCTTACTCAGAAATACATGTACCCCTCAACTGGAATATAACCATCATGAAAATAGGGTCTTGCTTTCCTATTCTCTCTGCTGTGTCTCCAATACTGTGAACAGTGGAAGACACTCAGGAAGCACTCAGTAAAGATTTTTCAAATGAGCAAAGAGATGCAATCCGGTCTTCAGCCTGAAGTCAGCCCTCTTTTCCTCTAGACCAGCTGGTTTTTCTCCATCATTGAGAAATCTCCCTTCATTTCCACTGGCTTTGTCTACTGCAGAGAACTGGATTAACGACACCATCAAGGGAGTGGGTCAGGTGGCAGGAGAATGGGTTTGTTATCCATCCCTCTATCATGCCTCTGATTCTGCAAGCGAGTTCACTGGATACAGCGCCTTGATCTTGGATGTCTCAGCTTCCTGAAGAAGCTGTAAGAGATGCATCTCTGCATCAATGACCTTATATGTAGTCCCATGCAGGAAGTGTGCTGACACCCATCATTATCTTTAGGAACCCGATTCTCCTCTAGGGTATTCTTCCTTGACCATAGCTCAGTTCCCCCCCCCCAGGATGCAGGATTCCAAGCTTAGAAGGACTGAAAGCAGCAAGTGTGCCCCCCATCAATCCCTCCAGCCTTCCCACCAGGGAATTCCTTCCTCTAGAAGCAAGGGACCACCAGAACCTTGTGCTATCTGGCTCAGGAGGGACAGGACTGCTTGTCCAGAGGGTGCGAAGCCTGGCTTTACACTGTGGGACACACACAGGTAGGGCACTGGCCAGCACCCACAGGCTGTTCCCCCATACACATGGAGCACCTGGATGAAACCTGCTGACTCACCCCCTCAGGGAGCTTTGGATCGGACTCTAGCAGAGCAGATTAGCTCAGCGTTCTGACTTATACAGTGATGTCAGGACAGTTCCAGGGCACCTGAGCACACACATTCGTGGGAGAAAATTAGCCATGATTTCCAGTGGGAGAGGAACATTTTGTAGACCTTCAGGGGGTGAGGTGAAAATGAGGGGCTGGTGCTTCTGCATCCAGGCCTGAGCTCTCACGAACCTTCTAGGCTTTAAAGGACATCTTTGTGGAAGTCAGTGGAATGGGGCTTCAAAAGAGGAGCCCAGGGAAGGAAGCTTGAACGGGCAAGCAGAGACTGCCTCTTCACCAACAGTTTGCAGTGGCCGCCCAAGGACAGCAACTACCCATTAGTCCCCATCACAACATTTCATTTAAGGGTGTGCTAAAGAAAACCACCTGATTGGCAAAGAGTAAGCTCACTTAATAGCCCGTTCTCCCTGCCAGACATAGATTAAAAGTGATTTTTTTTGCCTAAATTACATTTTATTTTCTCACCAGCTGCTAACTCTCTGAGACAGATTGGGAGATAAATTATCACAGCAGTGAATGAATCTAATTTTTCAATATAATTCACGGTAATTCTATATTTTCCACACAAGATGGAAATAGCACTGGCTCTTTGCCAAGAGCCAAACTTTCCAAAAAACCCACATAATATCTTGGACTCCCAGAAGTCTATGAGTTTGGAATGTTCAGAATGAGGAGCTGGCAGAGAGACGTCTTATAGTTTGGGCAAGAGAAGGGACAGGGCTGAAAGGAGGGGCTGGAGGGGCAGAGGAGGCCCGGTTGAAATCATGAGCAGGCGGGAAGACAATGTATAAAGCTGACCACATTCTTGTCAGGGTCACAGTAATTCAGCCTCATGGGTCTTTCTTCACTTCCAACATCCCTAGCCTCCCTCCCTGCCTTTCTCTTTATCCCACCCCACCCCAAATGGTCTTCCCCTGGCATCTTACAAAACTAACTCTTAATGGAAGAGCTGTCCCTGCCCCCCACCAGCTGCAACACTCAGGAGATCAGGCCCTGTACCTTCCCTGGGCAGTGTGGTAAAGCTGCCCCTGTTGGCAGAGGTGTAGGTGAGCGAGCCCCAATGTTGTGAGCATGGGAGAGCTGACCCCACTACTCATCTGTCTATGGCAGGCAGCATGGGCAGGGGAGAGATGCCACCCCCCACTCCCTACCCATCAATGCCTGAGGCAGGTGGGAGAGGTGGCCCTGAGGTCATAAGAGTGAGAGAGCTGTCCCTGCCCCTCATCAGCTGCAGCAGTAGGGAGAGTGACTCCTACACCTTGCCTGGGCAGTAGAGCTGACCCTGAAGGTTTGGGAGAACCAACCCTGAGGAGGTGAAAGCCAGTGAACTGGCCCCACCCCTTGCTCATCTCTGCAAGGGGTGAACTAATGAGGGCAATGCTGGAGAGCCCACGCTGGTGGTAAAGATAAGGGAGAGCTGGCAGGCTGACCAACCCTGCAGCTATCCAGGCCCAAAATAAGGGATATGTGTTGGCCCACTCCACATTCACCCCCATCTGTGATGTGTGGGAGCATGGTGAGGGGTAAGTCCTGTGGACCCAAGACTGTAGGATCTCCATGACATAGGGTAGCAACGGAATGTCCAGGAATAGTCCCAGTGAGGACCCAACAGCGATGGTTCAGGAGAGATCAGGAACTCAAACAAGACCAATGATTCTTTTTGATAAACATCTGCATGTAAAAATACAAGGACAAAGGGATTTACATGTGACTGGCTGTGTCACACTACTGCTTCCATGATGAGATTTTCCCTTCTTCCTTTTTTCCCCTTCTTTTTCTCTTAAATTCTATTTTGCTTTACGTTGGGGTGGGACAGGAGATGGGTGGGATCAGGAGGCATGACGTGAAAGCACAAAGAAAATAAAAAGCACACACACACACACACACACACACACACCACCTAACTCTCATGGATCACTCAAGTTATGACTCAACTGTCACCTACCAGAAAGGTCATCATTAATCAAGTCTGTGGTCTCCAAAATAAACATCTTTTTTTTATATAACTTTTTCTGCCTTGGGTACTGCCTTAGTTAGGCTTTCTGTTTCTGGGTATAGACACCATGACCACAGCAACTCTTATAAAGGAAAACATTTAATTGGGGTGGCTTACAGTTCAGAGGTTTAGCCCATCATCATCATGGCAGAAAGCAGGGCAGTGTGCAACCAGACACAGTGCTGGAGCTGAGAGTCCTTACATCTTGATGCAAAGGCAACAGGAAGTGAACTTAACACACTGGGCAGTATCTTGAGCATAGGAGACCTCAAAGCCCACCCCCACAGTGACACACTTCCTCCANAACTCTTATAAAGGAAAACATTTAATTGGGGTGGCTTACAGTTCAGAGGTTTAGCCCATCATCATCATGGCAGAAAGCAGGGCAGTGTGCAACCAGACACAGTGCTGGAGCTGAGAGTCCTTACATCTTGATGCAAAGGCAACAGGAAGTGAACTTAACACACTGGGCAGTATCTTGAGCATAGGAGACCTCAAAGCCCACCCCCACAGTGACACACTTCCTCCAATAAGGCCACACCTACTCCAACAAGGCCATACCTACTTCAACAAGGCCACACCTACTCCAACAAGGCCACACCTACTTCAACAAGGCCACACCTACTCCAACAAGGCCACACCTCCTACTAGTGCTGCTCCCTTTGAGGGCCATTTGCTTTCAAACCACCACAGGTACCTCTTAGAACAACTGAAAATAGACCAAACTTATCACTCAGTAGGAAAGAGCTGCTCCCCCTTGCCCTCTTCCCATTACCTCAGTTTGTTTTCTTCACAGTGCTTCCTATTACCAGAAACGCTTAGCTTGTTTTTCGGGGTTTTAAGTCCCCAGTTTCTGCAGTGACAACACAACACAAGAAAGGGAGTTCCTGTTTTATGCCAGTACAGACCTGGCATCAGGTGGGCACTCCCTAAATATCAGATTCTACAAATCGTGAAGAGGAAGAGAGAGGCAAGGAGTGGGGTTCATTGCTAACATCTCATTGGGTGCTTGGTCCCAACAACCCCAAGGGTGTTGTGTAACAGTTTGTTATTGTTAGTGGGTTATTGATGGGAGTCTGGGAGAGGGAGTGAGCAGAGCAGCGCTTGGTCAAGTAGCCTGGCCTGGCCCTAAGCATAGCTGTGCCTCCTGTCAATGAGAAATCTATCCAGGCTCATTTTTCCTCTGCAGAGCCTTCTTCTGCCAATACTCCAGGAGAAATTCCACACGGTAACTATTAGCAAGGTTGTTTACTAACGAGTCTTTCCCACTTGGAACCAGACCAAACACAGCTGGGGCTAGCCGGCTGTTTCCCCTCATCCCTCCCTGCTGCTCCTGGCAACCTAAGGCACAGGCCTGCATAAGTCCCTGACTGGGCAGCTGGGCCCCAGCATCCAGGCCAAACACGTTTAAATAATTGAAAGAAGTGGCATCCGCCATAGGGAGAGAATGTGGCCATGCTGTTTACTTTCAAGCGGCTGAGACCCAATCTGGCTTAGATCTGCAGGGACTATAAATGATGCAATTAATTGCCTATAATTTACACATTGTCATTTGCACAGTGCTCTGCGAGAAAATGTATGTTTCCAGAATGTATGTTGAGAGTGGGGGTGGGGGGTGCTGGGGGATTTAGCATCATCCTCACTACCAATGGGAAACTGAATCAGAGGGAGGCTCAGTCACAGGGCTCCAGCTGCACATGAAACGCCCTGCCTGCATTTGGCTGGTTTCATTTCCCCACGTCTTTAACTTACATTTGGTTTCTGCTTTATTTCTACACTGTGATATGGTGACTTTAACCCCTCCCCTCCCCGTGTGTGTGTGTGTGTGTGTGTGTGTGTGTGTGTGTGCGCGCGCGTTCAGAAGAAATCTTCATTGTTGGTCCTACCCCTCCACCTTTCACTTTGTTTGAGAAAGGGTCTCACCGTCATGTACACCAGGCTAGCTGGCCAATGAACTGAGAATTTTCATATCTCTACCTTCTGTCTCCCCACAGAAGTGCTGGGACTACAGATGTGTGCTCTATGTGTGGTTAAGGGAAGTGAACTTGGGTTTCAGGCTTATACAACAAGTACCTTATCCACGGAGCCATCTCTTCGGATCCTTTCACGCTTTGCATGTGGGTTCTAGGTATCAAACTCGGGTCCTCCTGGAAGGCAAGTGCTTTAAAAAACTGAGCCAGCTCCCCAGCCTATTTCTGCTCTTTTTCGAGATTCAGAACTCAGTGATGGGTGATACTGGCTCTCGAAAGCTTAGGCGCTCCCCTCCTCTCTCTTCAGGGCATGTCTGTTTCTCATCCATTAGGTATAATCACAGTGTGCTGCATAGCATCACAATGAAGATGAGGATGGATAGCCACTCTCTGCCCACGGCAGCCAAGGGCCACCATACATATTAGGAAAGAAAAGGAAAGAGAAAAGAAAACACTGAGGGTTCAAGTGACCCTGGGAGGGGTGGAAAGAGGCAAAGCCTATTTACTTCCTATGTAGAAGCTTCATGCTTTTGACACATTATGTTAATAATGTCCCAGTGCTCAGGTGAATGCCCAACATCTTCTCTTTCAGGTGAGACTGCCCCATGACTCCATTTCTCTTGTTCCATGCCATTGGGCCGGAACACTACGACCAGCTCAGGCCTGGCAGCTGAACCTCAGGGCCATCAAGGGCATCCCTTGATGCTTGTGGTATGAACTCTGAACTGGGTCTACTGTTTTTGCACTGTGTCTTGCCACTAGGCAGTTCTCAAGCAGCCATCCACTCAGGTTACCATAAGGCACCAGAAATCAAAGCACACAACTTGATAGGCAGTGAAACCCAGGACAATGAGGAGCAGAGTCCTAATGGCATCCTTTGAATCCAATTAGACCAAATGTGGCTTTTCTACTCCCATGCTTTTCACTTACATGAGTAAGGTTGTTTGTCACTTGCAGGAGAAATGCCCGCCCCTCCCCAGCAGATCCTTGATGCCTCTGCAGGTGAACTGTGGCCTGAGTAATGACTCAAGGAAGACTGGATCGATGGTGTCAAGGAAATGTTCAACCTCACTTATAATCAGAGAATGGCGAATTAAAACAGTGAGATAACATTGTTTGCCTATCAACTTGGCAAAGATTAAACACGAAGATAATACTCTGTGGCGAGGAGATAAACTGTAATAGGTGTGCTGTGGACAGGGTTTTATAATTGCTACTGGAAGGATCATTTGGAGAGGGATTAATAAATGCACACTGAAGGCTGCAATGTTCCGCAAATCAGTTCTGTGGATCTGGGAAGGTGATCTAGAAAATAAGTAAGAATATGTGCATTTAATTGCTGGGACTGGCAACAGCTCAGCAGCAAAGAGGCTGGGCTGCCCTTCTGAAGGATCCAGGTTTGATTCCCGGCACCCAGATGAAGATTCAAAACCATCTACAACTACATTTCTAAGAGATTCGATGCCCTCATTTGGTCTCTGTGGGCACTAGGCTTGCAAGTGATGCTTACACATACATGTAGGCAAAACACTCATACACAAAAATAAAAACAAAAAAGAATCTGCATCCCTCTAGGTGCTCATGAAACAATGAAAGTAAAACATACTAAAAATGTCCCACAGTAGAGGATGAGTTAATCAAATATTATGTATCTATTAAATTTATAGCTTAGAATAAAATTTATTTTTTAAGTAGAGACTATATGTAATAAGGGATAAAGCAAGTTGGCACATAAAATATTTCCTATAATCATTTTAATCTAGTGACATTCTGGTCAACAAACAGAGACTGTGTCTATAATAGGGGAGTCCCATGAGATTCTATTGACTAGTGATATCACAGCCATGTAAATTTGTGTAAGTACACTCTTTGCTGTTTATACAATGACCAAAGTACCTAATAATGCATTTCCCAGGATGTCTCTACTGTGACGCAAGGCATGACTGTATGAGTTAAAAGCCAAGACAGGTATACAACTGGTAGCTAGAGTTTCATCCTAAATAAATAAAAAAAATTGGAAGTATTTAAAAATGTGTCTTCCTTCATATTTTGTCTAGCTGGCTCAAATGTCCAAACCAAACTACATTGGCCCCACCCACACTCCTTTGGCTCTGAGCTTGGTGCAGGCTCTTGCCTCCTCTATCATGAATGACTATAAGAGCCTCTGGCTGGTCTCCCTTCTTCTGTTTCTCTGATCCCCATACACGTTTGTCTCATGTGTCTCTAGACCTCCACAGCTTTCCACTATACTCATAATAAAATCTAACAGCCTCAAGTCACATGCTAGCCCCCCCCCGCACCTCTAGACACAGCTGAAAAAAAGCAATGAGTTCGAATTGAGACTGGTTAAAAACTCTAAAATCAACATGCAAACAGAAAATAAGAATGAAATACATTGAATAGAATGGTCAAACCTGCAAAACAATCTCAGTTAAATGCAACCACTGGAGGTATGAGAAAGAGAAGAAAAGTAGGAAACAACAGAATGAACATCTGAAATGTGGATGGAGAATTTTTAAACATTAATTATTAATGATAGCCATTGACATTTCCACAGAATGACACACCACAGATCCAGGAAGCTTAGAGGACAGCAAACCAGGCAAACGCTGGAAAGGGGTGATGGCCACCAAAGTACATCGTATTCAAACCACAAAACATCAAAGACAAAGAAAAAAACTATCAAAGAAGCCAGAAGGCAATAGAAGAGGGATTTGGAAAAGATTTACCACGCTAACACAACTCAAAAAAAACCCAAGAATGTCAATGATCAACAGCATCACTTTATTAATGATAGAGGTCTGTCTTCAAAGTGAAAGAATGTTGTGTGTGTTAGAGAGATGGGGGAGAGAGGCTTGCAATCATCTGTAACTCTGGTTCTAGAACTCTGATGCCCTCTTCTGGCTTCTGCAGGCACTGCACACACATGATGCATATACATACATGCAAACAAGCAAAACACTTATGCAGATAAAAATAAAACAAATACATGGAAAATAGTGGAACTTGACAGAATCACCAATGTATTGATTCCCATTAACATTTACAGAATACTTCTTCAAACTGCAATGTCTACAGTTGGCCCCTGTATCTGTTTATTTCATAAGAAAAAGATGTGTTGGTTCTGCACATAGTAGACTTTTTGTCAGAATTCTCTAAGTAATATAGTGTAACAAGTGATTGCACTGTGTTTACACTGGGATAGGTAATATAATCTGAAATTATTTAAAGTACAAGGAAAGAAGAACATAGGTGATAATAAGGGACTCAGTTGTCCCAGATTTTAGTGACTGAGGGATGTCATGAACCAATTATGGTTTTGTCTCAAGCTAGCATGGAGCAGTCAGCAAAAGAGACAATATACTATGCTATTAAACATACCTCAACAAATTTAGAAGAATAGAAATCACATAAAGTATATGCTTTGATCACAGTGGAGCTAAACTAAAAATCAATACCAATAAGATAGCTGGGGAAAAAATCCCAACACAGTTGGAGGTTAAACAATACAATTCTAAGTAGTGCTTGGGTCAAAGAAGAAATCTCAAGAGAAATGTGTTAAGATAACACATACTGAATCAAACTGAAAATGCAGCTTATCAAATTTCATAGGATGCAGTAAGAACATTCTTCAAAGAAAATTTATCACATTGCAAGCCCATATTAGAAAGTAATCACTACACGAAATAAATAATCTGAACTTGGAGCTTCCGTCTAGGGAAATCAGGAAAAGAAAAAATAGAAACTTAAAGCAAGGAGAAGAAAATAAACAACAAAAATTAAAAGATAAATCAATGGAGCTAAAAATAGGGAACCAACAGGAACAAAATCAAATACATAATCTAGTTTATTAAATACAACAACAATAAAACTAATAAACTTTACATGAGCCAATTAAGAAAATATCAAATCATCATGATTGAAGGAAGTGCCATCTTTACTAATCCAATAAGCATTAAAATGATGACCAAGGACTTTCACGAACAACTATACACCCACATGATGTGATGAATTTATATGAAATGGACTAACTCTTTGAAAGATTCAATCTACCAAAACTTTCATAAGAGGAAAGCGATAATAATTCCAAATCTATCAAAGAAGTGGAATAGGTAATTAATAATCTTAAAATTAAAAAGCACTAAACCAAGCAAGCGGGTGTATGCCCAGTCATTCCACCCCTTGGTGCGGGGAAGTAGAGAAGGTTAGCTTCCACCATACAAGGAGTTTGGTACAAACCTGTTTCGAAAACAAAGAAATGGACAGACATATAGACAAAAAAAGCACTGGGCCCAGATGGTTTCACTGGCAAGTTCTCTTAACTGCTAAATAGGAAACACTACCAATGCCATATGGTTTCTTCCAGCAAACACAGGAGAAAGGATACATCCTGAGAACATAATTATATTCATATTATATCCAGCTTAAGATACAAAAACCCATAGAACAAACAGTATCTCTTACGAACACAGATTTTAAAAAAAGCGTTATCGAATATCAGGAAATAAAATCTTAACAATGTATCAAAAGAAGTAAACACCACTACCACCTAGCATTTATTCCACCTGTGGCTGGCTCTGAATTTAAAAATGCAATTAATGTAATCCTTCCCATCAGTGGGCTAAGGATGAAAAATCATCTGATCAAGGCATGAGATGCAGGAAAGGTACTTGACAGAACCCAACACTGTCATCAAACCTCGGCACATTAGAAAGGAAGGGAAATTGCTTCTTTGAAATTTGCTTTTTTGAAATTTTCTGTGAGAAACCAATGGCTGACATTATTTCTCATCGTGAGAAACTAAATGTTCTGCAGCCAGGTAGGGACCTCACCTCTCACCACCTCTCTTTAACACCACCCTAGAAATCCCAGTGAACAAGGTAAGATAAGGAAAGGAAAGAAATTAGACAAAGACTGGGAAGGAAGAAACAAAATGATTTTTGATTGCAGATAACATGGCTGTTTATGATTTTAAAAATCCAAAGGAATTGAGAAGAAAGAAACAAGAAAAAGGGAGGAGGGAAAAGGAAGAAGGAAATGGAAGAAAGAAGAGGAAAGAGGTGAGAAGAGATTTTAAAAATGATAAGGGGCTGGAAAGATGACTTGGTGGTTAAGAGCACTGAAGGCTCTTGCAAAGAACCCTGATTCAATTCCCAGCACCCACATGGCAGCTCATAACCACCTGTAACTCCATTGCAGGGGATTCGACACCCTCTACTGACCTCCACAGCCACTAGGTAGGAACACAGCACACAGACATAGAGGTGAGCAAAACACTCACACACACAAAATAAAACAAATAAATCTAGGAAATTATTTGCTCTCTTGAATTAGTAGTCAATAGCAGCAAGGATTCAGGATACACAGCCAACACAATAAAGAGTTGTAACCTGACATTTAATACATGGTATGGAAACAAATATGGAGATTTCTTAATAAACTAAAAAATGGAACTACCATACGACCTAACACTACCACTCCTGGGCATATGCACAAGGGACTTTATATCCTACTACAAAGGTGCCCATATATCCACAGACATAATGGCTAGGGAACGGAGTCAGCCTGAGTGTTCATCAGCTGATGAATAGATGCCACAAATGTGATACATATTGATTTACATACACACAGTGGGTTACATTTAGCCACACAGAAAAAATGAAATTTGCAGAAAAATGAATGGAACTGGGACATACTATATAAAGGGATAATGCAAGCTCAGAAAGAAAATTATTGTAAGTCCCCTCTTATTTTGGGGAAGTGCAGCATGTGTGTGTGCATGTGTGTGTGCGAGTGCATGTGTGGGTGTCTGGGAGTGCATGCATGCATGTGTGTGTATGTGTAAGTGTGCATGAGTGTGTGTGTGTTTATATGTCATGAAGAAGAAAGGAGGCAATGAGGAAAGAGACTTTAAGGCAAAGGGGTGAGGAAGGTGAGAGGCCATACTTGACATGAAACAGTGAAAGGGAGCACTGGGAGCACACGGATACAAACAGGGGAGAGGGGCAGGGAGGTGGGGAAAAAGAGCAGGAACCAGGAAGATCAACAAAAACAAGTATGGATGAAAACGACACATGGAAACCTGTCACTTTGTATGCCAACTTAAAAGTTAAATAAACACAGTACATTAGTACCCCCCAAAATAAAGAGTGTGCCTACCAAAATAGTGCACAATACACAAGAGGAAAATTATAAAGATATTTGTGAATTCTGTTCTTTTTTTCAAGACAGGGTTTCTCTGTGTAGTCCTGACTGTTTTGGAGCCCTTTCTGTAGACCAGGCTACCCTTGAACTCACAGAGATCCACCTGCCTCTGCCTCCTGGGTGCTGGGACTAAAGGCGTGTGCTGGCTAGAGAATTCTATTTGCTAATACTTCGTCACAGTTTTGTGCCTGTGTTCAAGAGGGCCACTGCCCACAGTATTGTTTTTCACGTTGTCTTTATCTGGTTTTTATAGAGGGGAACTGCAATCTTGGCAAGACAAATTGAGAAGTTCTCTCTCTGTGTCTGTCTCTGTGTGTCTGTATGTGTATCTCTGTCTGTCTTTCTGTCTTTTTCTTCCCACTTGTGTTTTCCTGGGAGAGACTAAATGCAATTGATGCTATCTTCCAAGTGATCGTTAGCATTCTCCATCAAAACCACCATAAAGATTTCCTTTTGGGGAATTAAAAAGTATTAATGCATTTTTATCAAAATAAATCAAATCGCTAGTGACTGTAAGCTTATTTAAATGACCTGTTTCATTTTGGGTGAGTTGTAGTACTTAGTGCTTTTTCAGGGGATTGGTCCATTTCATCTATCTTGCCAAACCCTTGTGCACACTGATGGAGCACTATACCTGTGCTTGTATCCTTTGCTGTCCAAAGGGTCAGTAGTGGTAGCCCTTTTCTCTTTGCTATGAATAATCTAACTCTTTGCTTATTTCATTGTCAGCCTTGCTATCAACATGTCAACTTTATTGATATTTTTAAATAAACATATTTCTTGTCTCCCATTGTTTTTCTATGTTTCTTCCCTCCATTCAAGTATATCAATTTCTACTCCTTGCTATGTCTTTCTTCTCCTTGCTTTGGGTTCATTTTGCTATTCTTTTTCTAGATTGGCATAAAAGCGCTTAGGTTTTTATTTGGGGCTTTCTTCTCTCCTAATAAGTGCATTGGGCACTTTCAGTCTTCCTCCCAGGCACTGGTTTATCTGTGGCTCACAAGTTTAAGTATTTTTTTCCTTTGAGCTTTCCTCTTTGACTCAGGGGTATTAGAAGGATACTGTTTAGCTTCCAACAGTTGGAATTTTTCTTTCTGTGAATGATTTATAATTTGATTCTATTGTCATCAGAAAATGTTGTGTGAATTTTGGTTCTGCCTTGGGGTAGAATGTCCTGGAAGCATAGACTAGAGCCCATGGTTTGATAGTATTGTTTGATATTCTGTACTACTGTTGGTTTTATGTCTAAAATTTCTATCCGTTATTGAGAAGAATATTTAATGGCCGACAATAATTATGGATTTGTCTGTTTCTTCTTTCAATTACATTTTACTTCAAATATTTGTCTTAGTTTTGTTGTTTTGAAAATACATGTGTGTGTTCCTCTCTATATATATTGAAATATATATTGAAAATATATGTGTGTGTTCATATATATATATATATATATATGTCTTCCTATTGAAATTATTCCTTTATCATCATACAACACCCATCTCATCACAGGTAATTTTTCTTTACCAAGAGTCTACTGTATCTGATATTAACATCACTACTCTTGGTTCACTTTGATTAATGTGTGCATGAGGTATCTTTTTGTATGCTTGTTTTCTTCAACCAGCTTTGCTGTAATATTTAAAGTGAATTTGTTATAGATGGTTGAGCTATACTGTTAATTCACTCTGTTAATCTCTCTTTTAGTTGGTGTGTTTAGGCCATTTATATTTAGTATAACTTCAATCTGCTAGGACTTTGGTCCTGATAGTTTAAAAATTGTGCTTGGTGCTATTTCATTTTTGGTTTTTGTCCTTTTCCTGCCTTTCTATTGGTTATTTTAACATTGCTTAGAATTTTGTTTCAATTTATTTATGCTCCTGGATGCATCTCTTTGTAAAGACATTTTAGTTATTCTAGCTATGATATCACACACATTTGTTTATTTATTTGTTTGCTTGTTTGTTTGTTTATTACATCTCCATTTGTGCTATCCCTTGACACTGGTCTAGCAAAGAAAGTGAGGCCACTTCATTATTCCCGGTGGCAGTAAAAAACAGGGTTCCAAGCCAAGCTCAATAAGATGGTCAGTAGGCCATCTTGACAACAGTGCCTCCTTCCTGCCAGGAAGGTTGGGAGTCCTGGTTTCTCACTGACCTTCATTAGCACCTTCCTGCCTAGGAAGGTTAGGAGCACTTTGTTACTAAGTGACTTACACTGACCCACAGAGAAGATGGCAGCCTCCTTACTTCTTAGCAGTAGTAGAGCCTTGTCTCCAGCAGGCCTCCTCTGACACCACTTCCATGGAGAATGAGAAAGGTATGTGGTTACTCCCGGATGGAGGTGAGAGTCTAGGCTTTATACGTCATGCCCACTGATACTTTGGGAGGCCAGGACCTTGTTTCTGTCTAGAAAAATGAAAATTCTAGCTTCCGATATGACTGTCTCTCCAGTGGGGGACTGAAGCACCTATTCCCTTTCAGCCTTTCATAGGCAGAAATCTTTTCTGCCACGGCTGGGGCAGACCATAGCTTTTGCTATGACATTTGAATACAGTCATTGGTTACAATCTTAAAGTTTCCTGTTCTGTTGGTCTGCTCCTTTCCCAGTCTTTTGTCTTATTTGATTTTAGAGTGTTTGGGGGATGGTACTTAATTGTTGTTTTGTTTTGTTTTGTTTTGTTTTAGCTCTGTTTCTTCAGCTCTAAGTCTGGGATATTTGAGGCAAAAGATTTTAAATATATAAAAACAGCATAGCTTTCTCAGCTATGTTCTGCTTGGGTTCCGAGATCCACAACCAACCTGCCTTCTTCTCTCTCCATTCCCACGTCTCCTTATATTTGCTTTGTAAATAACACCCAGGATAGCACTTGTACTTAGGAAGGGAACTAGGATAGAAAAGCCATCTATTCCATCATCCCAGAGCAGAGGTTCTGGAGTTATCACTTCACAACATAAAATAACCATGTCGCTTCCCTGCTTAAAATGCTCCTGTGGTGTGACAGTTAATCGGGATTGTCAGCTCGATTGGATGGAGAGATACCTAAGAGATGAGCGAGGCACACCTCCGGGTGTGTGCAGGATGACATCGCCAGATATTAGATCTAACCAGTGGATTCGTGATATGATGGCATTATTGGGAGGCAGGAAAGGCTATGTGTGAGTGCAGCCAGGAACATTTCCATGAGCTATGTTTTGTGCTCTTCCCAGCGGATAAACTCTTTTTCTCTTCTTCCTGGCTGCCAAACTCTGCTCTTTCCGCACCATGAGGAGCTGACACCTCTGGAACCATGAGCTGAACAGATCCTTTCTCCTTTAGGTTGCCTATGCCTGGTATTTTGCTTTAGAGATGAGAAAAGCAGCTAGTTTGGTCACTTTCTTGTCAAATCAAAACCAACATTCACATCTCCTCCCCCATACCCTGCACCTTCGGGAGCTGTTTTGTTATCTCCCCATCTCTTCAGGCCCACCACCTCCTGAGTTTACCATTGTATGCTCAGGTCACCCCCTTTCAACACCCATCTAGTCCATTCTGATCAGCTCACTAGCACCTCTACTGCCTGGGATGATTGTACCTGAATTCTCAGATATCTCAATGCAAATCCACTTCGAAAGAATCCTTCCCCTAAATGTAATATCTATTGTGCCCCACATAAATATTTCCCCCCTGGGTAGTTTGCATTTCTCCACAACTGTGCTATGATTTGTCTGCAATCTCCCCATTAGCATATCGGGTCCATGAAAACAGGGTGTTATGGTTTGCAAGTGAAATGGGCTCCTGTTTCCAGCAGCGTGATTAGTGCAAACCTGAGGACAGGAAGCACGGCTAGGTTACTTACTGGAGCCATGCCTTGGAAGGTTATGCCAGCTTCCCAGTTTCGTGCCTCTCTCTGCCTCCTGGCCACCATAATATGAGCATCTCTGTTCTGCGCCACCCTCCCTGGCATGCCGGCCTGACCTCTGAAACCACAAGCAGCACAAATCGTTTCTCTTTTCGGTCGCGACTGTTAGGTTTTCATTCACAAGGACGACAAAGCAGACTACTATAGAAAGGTTTGGTCTCTCTTCGGCTTCTGTATCCCGCCACCGGCGCCTGCACTGGCACAAGGCAGACGACTGAAAGAGACGAGTAGCAAAGACACCTGTGCCAGACGTTTAGCTGTTACCTGTGCCTGGAATTCAGGTCAGAACCAGCCCAGAGATTGGGGGTGGAGCAGACAGCGACAGATATCGTGACCTAGTCTCCTCCGCCGCAAGTCAGCTGATTGGGAAAATGGCTCTCTATTAATCATAGAAGCTGAGAAGATAAAGCATCCTTGGGGCTCATAAAATGAAAAAGTGCTCCACAAAATTGCTCTTGGACCAAATAATAGCAAATGTGAAAATCAATAAAAACAAAACTACTATCTATTTAGGAGCCTCCGTCTCTCAGCAAAGTCAGGCTTGGAGGAAATTAATTGTTCGTTTTTTAATGTCACATAATTGCACTTATTTGATTACAAAGTAATATACTCTTGTTTGCAGAAAAGCATAAACAAGGGGAAAAACACGAGTAAACACTCATAACATTTCAGTATATAGTCTTCCAATCTTTTCCCCACTATGTACCTGTGTATTCACAGATTTATAGATTTCATTTTTACCTAACTTGAATTTGTAACTCAGGGAGATGAGAATCTGATACCTTACCTATTTGGGAGAAATTTAAGACAATAATTAAGAATAAACCACATGCTGGTGCTGCCCTGGTTGCCAAGAAAAAGAGAAAATGGGCAAAGCAAATATTAGCAGACAACTGGAGGATCTGGATCTTTCTTTATGGCTAAGGGGAGAAATAATGAATTCACATCAATTCAGTCTCTTTTAATTATTTTAAATTCTTCTATTAATGTAAAAACTCAAGTCAAATAAGTATTAAGTTTTAAAAATGGAAGAAAATACTGTAAGGCATTTTTGATGACATGAATCAGAAAACTCTCGGTTAAGGATAAAATGGAAATTGCACAACATCTGCTTTTCTTTTGGAGGGAAATGTTTGGAAGTATAGTGAGGCCTCATAGGAGTTGGAGGGACAAAGGGAAGCTGGTTCTGCTGCTTCCTCTTCCTGTCCTCACATGGCTCCCGCCTCCACTTCTGGCCTCACATGGCCTCAGTTTTCTTTCTTGTATTTCCTTAGCTCACATGGGCTTCCTTTTCTCCCCTAAATGTAGTTTGTATAGGATTTTGCTGGCAACCATTAAATTGATCCATATATATCCTAAACGTGTAGTGTAGCTCCCCACAGATAACAACTGCAGAGCTGGGATCCTTTAATTACACTTCTAGTACCCAACCAACAGTCCACCCTACCTTTCCAACAGTCTTTAATTATACTTCTAGTACCCAGCCTTTCCAACAGTCTGTGCTTACATCAGCCAAAAGCTGTGGAGAAGCGAAAGGGGGTCAGCCCATTCGGGCGAAGGAGATTGGCAAGGATAACGACAACAGAAACCCAAAGGCAATGGGAGTAGATTAAGTAAATGACACCGTAAGTAAGCGGGTTTCGTTACCTCTTCATCACTGTAGCAAAACACTGAAAGTAATCAGCTTATAAAGAGAAATCACTTGTTTGGCCTCTGATTGGCTGTTACTTTGGGCCTGTGTTAAGACAACCCATCATGGTGGGAACCCAGGACAGAGAGAGATTATTCGCCTAACAGCCAGGAAGCAAAGGAGAGAAAGAAGAAGGGCTGAGACAGGAGCATGCCTCAAATGACCTAATGGCCCTACACATGTCTCTCATCTCAAAGATTCCACCACTGCCCAGTAGCAACACCTGGGACTAAGCCTTTGATCCATGAGCCTTTTGGAAACACTCAAGATCTGAGCTATAATAGAGACCTAAACCAATTAAACTAACCAACACCAGAATCAAACTGGCAAAATTCAGACCCCAAACTCAAATATAGTGACCAACATTAAATGATTTTTAAGTGGCAGAGATATATTCTGCTAAATTGTGAGGTCGTTGGAAGCATCAATAAAAGTAAGGAACACGGATGCTGTGGTTTTAAAGTCACAGTTTCCCTACTTTTTGGGAGGTGGGGAAGGATAGCGAAATGCTCAGCCCTAAGTGGGTCATCTAGGTGACCCCTCCAAGGCTTGGGGACCATGAACGGAGTGAAGAGAATGTAAGAACTGGAGGATAGGGAGGTGTGCCGTACAGAGGTGCCTTCTGGGTATGGCAGAGCTACTGTACCCACAGACTCACTGCAGCTCTGCCGACCTGGACAAGACCTGGACAGCGCTGGGTCCATCCGCACTTCTTCATGGGACAGAGAAGGGCTCCGAAGGTCCAACCCCTCCTTGAAGGACTGCCAGCAACCATCAGCAGTCAGTGGTGGTTGTCACTCTCTCCAGTGGTGGACTCTCTGGTTAGTTGCCTGTACCACCCTCCCTCACCCTGTGCTCATGCAAAGGGGCCCTGATTGAGCTCAGTTGGTCTCACATACACTAAAGTATGGAAGCAGGAAAGGGAGCTGATGGGAAAGTGGTTTCAGTTGGAGAAGGCAGAAGGGACATGGGAGAAGATAACAGGGTTTTTTATGACGTCATCTCATTTACACAGGTGTGAAACTATCAAATAGTAATTTTATTACTTCTTTTATATTTTGAGATTATAATTACATCATTTCTCCCTTTCCTCCCTCCAAACGCCCTATATACCACATACCTCCTTGCTCTCTTTCAAAAGAAAAACAATCATGGCATCCTACATTTGATATAATAAGAAAATGGAGTGAAGTGTGGACTTGAAGTTTATTTCCAATGTCTGCAAAGTTGTGTTGCTAACAATTCCTGATGCAAATCACCCCTGTGGTCAGCAAACTCTTCCGAAGCAAAGAATCTTGGGATGGCCAAAGTAGTCCACGACATACATATGATGCAAATTCTGATGTCTGATAGAGACGCTCCCAGAAACCAAAATCTATGGCAACACCGCACTTGAATACAAACAGAAAGTATTACTACAATGTCAGTGAGTGAAATCAGCTTTTGTGAACAGAGCAATACATCAGGGGCCCATGTGATTGCTTTCTGCCACAGAAAGGTGATGTGTAATGGGGAAACATCAAGATCAAGCACACTTGGCATAACATATGCTGCTCAAAAAGATCTTAGCGGGTGTTAATGCTGCCTTTTTAAAACTTATTTGTGCGCACATTGCATGTAAACACAAATAACAGTCAATTTCCTGCCAGATAGAACAGCAAATGAATCCCAGAAAAGATTCTTGCCAGAGCAATGCAGCGTGACTAGGAACAAAACATAGATGTCCCAGGTAATGGCATCTGCCTCAAGCGTGTGTTGTAGCACTCTCAAGCAGGGAAATCTTTTACGTTCAACTCGAGTGAAATATTTAATGTTACCTTACACAGAAATGCTATGGTTAAATTTCAAATATTAAAGACAATGCACCCAAAGCAAACTAAATGCATTGAATTATTTTATTGTATATATGTGTGTGTGTTTTGCCTGCATGTGTGTCTCTATGTGACTGACACAGATGGAGGTCAGAAGAGAATATTGGAATGAAGATGCTGGGAATCAAACCCAGGTCCTCTGGAAGAGGATCCAGGGACCTTAACCACTAAGCCATTTCTCCATTCCCATCATAATTTTGTGTAGAAATAAGTAGGAGTGGTGTTGCTTTACTGCTTGGCACTCGTCTGTTTGCTGGCTAGGTGAGCTTTCTTTCTGTCATGGTGATAAACACAATTACTAACAGCACAAGGAAAAAAGGGTGGGCTTGGCATACATGCCCTAATCAAGTCTATCACTGAGGGAGTCAGACCAGGGGCTCAAGTAAGAATGGAGGCAGGAACAATGGAGGCTTATACCGGCTTTTCTCTCTCAAGCCTGATTAGCAAGCTTCCTGATACGACCCAGCCCCGTTTGCCTAGGGATGGCACTGCCCACAGTGGGCTTAGCCTTTCATCAATTTTTAAAAACTGACCCATAGGCCAATCTGACGGAAGCAATTTCTCAGTTGAGGTTCTCTCTTCCCAGGTTCCTAGAGTTAGGGTCAAGTTGACAAAAACCAATCAGCTCAGCCTCTGTGCCAGATGGCTCTCATCCGACGTCCCCCACAAAGATGGCTAATGGGTCCAGGGATGCTTGGTGAGGCATTGTTGATAGACTGTAAGAATTTTCTGGCATTTTCTCAGTATTCTAAGGAGTATCTTCTCTCACTAATGTGTTGGGCATTATAAATCCAGTACCAAATAGAGAATAAATGGAGGAAGACCAGGCATAGAGATGCATGGTTGTAACCTGTCTTATTTGAGAGGATGAAGCTGGGGCATTGGGAGTTCAGTGCCAGCCTGTGTAACATAGCAAGACTCTGACTCAAGCAAAACAAAAACAAACAATAACAAAAAAAACCCACAACATTTTCAGGAAGAGAAATTTCCCTGGGACATCCATCATCTCCTGCTTTAGACATAAATACTACAGATTCATAGACCATTGGACTCATATATGAACTTTTATCATTGCCTTCTCTGTGTCTCAGGCCTTTGTGCTTGGAGTGGGATTGTACACCTCGTTTTCCTAGACTTCCAGTTTGCAGATTGCCAGGCTATAGGACTTCTTGTTGTGTATAAGCACAAGAGTAAATTCTTATACCAAATATCTCTATTATACCCATCTTATTTCCATCTATCCGTCTATCTATCTATCACTTACCCATATATCTATAAGTCTCTCTATCATCTGTCATCATCTATCAGCTATAGTCCATTAGTTCTGTGTCTCTGGAGAACCCTGATGACAGCACCCACCATTGAGCATATGTACAGAGGCTACAGACAAAGAAAATGATAACAGAGACAGGAAAAGAACATAATACATGGTAAGATGAAAATCAAGCCTAGTAAATCTAATTAGGAGCAAATGCATATCACTTTAATTGTTAAGCAAGAAGCAGCACAACCATTTAGTGGGTGACACAAAGCATTTGGTGCCACCTAAAGTCATTATGATAAGGATATTAGAGGAAGGAACAGAAGTGTCCACTTTCGTGTAGAAATGAAAGCCCCTTGTGCAGGAAACCTCAACTGCCTGCTTTTTTGGTAATTGTAAACTACAGTACCTTTTAAATCATCACAAGACAATATTTTAGTTGTTTGCTGTTATTGTGGGAGTTTAAGATAAAGCAATAACACAGAAAATTCAGTTACTTGAAAGGATGGATCATCAGACTTTGACAAAGACCAAGTGTATTGGACAGGAATAAAAATAAGGCTAGTAACAGTGACTCACGTAGTATTTATTTGCTTCTTACGGCAAGCCTATGCATCAGGAATGGCTGCTGCCCCCACTTTATACCTGAGGAAACTGGCAAAGAGGAGGTGAATTCTCCCAAGTACAGCATGGTAGAGAGGAAGCTGGAATTCTGAGCCAGTATGTCTGGATCCAAGCCACCTCCCATCCACGAAGCCTGCACTATGTCAGACGCTAGGCTGGGTTTCATCTATCAGCATAGCCATAGCAAATAACTCTGAGAAGTGGGTATTATCTTGCCCATTATAGGCTGCAGTGGCTTTGGAGTAAACTGTAATGTGTGGATTCAATAGACTTTTTATGAATGTCTTAAAATTATACATATATATTATATATTACATATATACATGTAGCTACATGGGAAGAGTTCAATAATAAAAATTGAAATGAAAGGCCAAACATGAACCAGTATATTTAACAGTTTCAAATAAGGAAGAGCAATCATTCAATTAATGGGGATTATGCCGACATAAAAGTAGTGGTGGAGATTGGGGGATGGGAAATGGGTGACTTTTTTTCCCTTTGACAAATGTCCACAATGACTATTTAATAAATAAGCTTAGTTTGCAAAACTGATATTTGCATGATGGATAGTGGAAAATATGCACACTACAAGGACTTGTAATAAAACATGTGTTAGAGCATTCTGTCAGAATAAGGCACTTTTTGGGTATAAATCAGTATATAGTTTGGGTAGTCATTGGCCAGAGTGGGAAACAGAAAAATTACCCATGAAAGCAACTGAGTTTTCTGCTGCTCTAGGGTCTGCCTGCCTTTGCCCACAGCAATCTCATTAAATCACCGAGTCCAGCTCACTACCCCAGGCAAGACTGCACCTGAAGCAAGCCAGATGGGTAGAGAGCCCAGTAGCTCCCAGCGTTCAGAGTCCACTTCCTCCCTGGCAATCGAACTGTTGGCTACTGGTGTTTACGCTGACTGGCTTTATATATGCCAAATTTGAGTCAAACTAATTATATCCGAGAGATAGGAAGAAAAAAGTGGGGAGAGATGAGTGTATATTAAGATATTTTTTTCATATAAAAAGTTCTGGTCCTTTCTGGGAATGGGACAGGGGCACCAGAAACCTTAGAACTGGAAGAAGACTCCTGCCACACAGGATTTATCATACTGCTGATGTGTACTTTAAATGTCGGTTAATCTCACTCTGTAACGTAGCTACAGAGATGAGCTCTAACTAAGAATGCAATTGCAGGCTAGGGAGAGAGTTCAGTTAGTAAAGTGTTTGCTGTGCACACTTGGGAACCCAAGCCCAACCCCCAAGAACCCACATAAAACAAAGAAAAACCAAGTGCAATGCCAAGCGCTTAGAATCCCACATCAGGAAGGCAGAGACAGGTGGATCCTTGGAGCTTGGTGGCAGAGCAGCCTAACCTGATCAGTGAGCTCAGACCAATGGCAAGCCTCAGAAGTCTGAAAGAACCGAAACCAAACCAAATCGAACATGGCGAATGGGAGCTGAAGAGGTGACTTATCAGTTAAGAGCATGTACTGCCCTTGCCCAAGGGCTGACTTTGGTACCCTGCACCCACAGTGAGTGGCTCACAACATCTGTAGCTCCTGCTTCAGGGGATCCCACATCCTCTTCTGGACTTCACAGGCACCTGCACACAAACACACACACACACATACACACACACACACACACACACTAAAACACCCAAAGATGAAGTGACTTAAATAAAGTTGCCGTTAATTTCCCACTTGGGCAATCAGCCAAACGGCTTAGGCTGGTGGGTAGCTCTGCTCCATGAAGTCAGTTCTGGATTCCACAAAGGGAAAAACAGAGCCACATTCAGGAAAGGAGACCTGTCTTCTTGCTAGGACCGACCCCGACTTTGCATACCTTATGTCTGTCACATTCCACCACACGGAAATTAATCCCGTGATCACACCTGCCTGCAACAGGACAAATGGAGCTGCTGTTTAATCACATTTTAAGGAGAGATGAAGTGCTTTTCTGGCCCATTGCCAGGGTAATGGCCACTGCAGCTTCCACACTCATGCACAGCCTCTCTCCCATCTCTGAGCTTCATCAGTGGATCAAAGACTACGCGTCTGGCCTCTTTGGTAGAACCCAGTCATCAAACCATAAAGGCATTCACTAGCCAGACTCAGTCCATATGCATTCCCCACCTCTGTTCCGCTCTTGCTCCCTCCTTCTCCTCCTCCCTCTCTCTCCCTCTCCCCCACCCCACTAGCAACCCATTCTGATTTCTCTACAGACACCCCCCAATAGTTGCTCCAGTGGGAGATGTTGTAAGCCAGAAGATTATCTCAGCAGATGGAAGGGGAATATTTACAGGGGCCCAGGATCTGGGGAACAGTGTCTGCTCCGTATGCAGTCCCTGCTGTACTGGTCTGCTCGTGGCCTAGGTACATGCTTTAGTAACTGCAGGGGCTCATTTCCTTTCCTGCAGAAAGGGCCGATAAACGTGGATTCAGGCACCCCTAGGATCAGGCAGGCAGGATTCACAGTGGGAACGTGGCATCGATGGGGCCAGAGCTGTGTTCCTTTATCACGCTTCTCAGGAGGCTTAGAGACTGCCTGGGTCTGGGCTACAAACCCTCTCTCTCTCCATGACATGCCAGCTTCGGGGACTTGGGTAAAGATACTCAACTCCCTTCAATCTTCTCATCAATACAAAGGAGACAACCACACCTCACAGTATAGTTAAGTGGATTCTTTTAAAGGAACCTAGAGCCAATAATGAGTTCCCAATAGCGAGTGGGGATTGTTGATATAATTATTATGAAGCTTAAATGAGATGCTTTGTAAGGGGACCCTGGCCAGGGCCTGAAATACGAAAACAGTGATTTTCTTTTGTTAGAGTCCCCAAGGCATCTTCTAGAGTTCCTCAAATTAAAACCCACACCAGAGGGGTTTCCCTTTGATAGGAACCACAGGGCAAGCTGAAAGGTCGGCAGTGAAGGAAGGCTTGGAGCAAGAAGGAAAAGAAAGCGCTAAACTTTAGTCAAACGATTATTCTACCGTCTGAGTATTTGTGTCCTTCTGGTTTCATACGTAGCCATCTGAACCCTCAAACTGGTGATAATAGGACGTGACTTTGGGAGATGAAGGCCTGGACAGGCGGAAGAGAGCTCCCGTGAAGAGGACATGGATGGAATTGGTGCTTTTGTAAATGGAAGTTCAGGGACCTGTCTGCGCCCTTCCACCCTGTGGAGATGTGCGGCCATCTGTGAGGAAATCCCCTCCAGCCACCAAGTCTGCTAACCCTGATGGCGGACTTCTAGCCTCCAGAACCATGGGGAACAAATGTCTGAGGATCAGTTGTCCAGTTCATGGTGTTTCTTAGCTTTCCAGATGAACTAAGACAGTTCATGTTCAGTCCAGGTGTGTGGGGACACCAGAAGGAAGATCTGCTCACTCCATTTTGTCCCAAGGTAGTCTTGCTTACTATCTATCCGTTTCCAAATCCTGTTAAAATTGGTTCTGGCAGAGTTAGTGGCTCGAAACAACACAGACTTGTTGTCTGGGTCTTCTGGTGATGAGAAAGCGAAAATGAGTTGGCAGGGCTGTGGTCTTCCCAGGGGCTGCTGAGAATCTAGAGGCTTTGCTTGCATTGCCCCTTTCCTCATCCCAGGCTTGGCATCTACTATCCCGTAGCCTTTCCTGATTCTTGCCTTCCTAACTCCCTAGCATAGCAGCACTGGCGTTGACACGGGTGTGCCTGGATGATGCAGAATAATCCCGGTCGCAGGATTCTTCCTTTAATCACTTCTACACAGGTGACATGGCCACAGAGGTGGCCAGCAGATATTTGGGGAGATTGTTGGTTTGTTCCATCACGCTGTTTGCATCATCTTTGCGCAGAGTCTATAAACCTTGGGGGGTAATTAGGGTAAATAAAATCCGAGTGCAATGTCTGTATTGCCCACAATATTTACATGACACAGAAAGCATGAGTAAGATGTGAGTGGATGGTACCCACATTCTACAGTGTAGTCACTGCACTCCAGGAGAATTTACTGGAAGCTCTTGTTTTGTGTGCTCTAGGACACAGGCTCATTCATCTTCTGAGTAGCATCCTTTTTGATTGACATCTTAGTCTGTGTGTCACCATGGGAATAAATATAGAAATTCATGCATGGAAAACCACATAAATCTGAGTTAACCCAGAGCTACCTAAAGCAGTCTAGAGGATTTGAGAGAATACAGACAATATTATATCATCTATGTGTGTGTGTGTGTGTGTGTAAAGGATTCAATGCAACATCACATATTGTTTAGGAATATAAAAGGAGGAGATGAACATAAAATATACATAAGGTAATAAATGCATTCAGCGTACTAGTTTCTCATGGGGAAGCAGAAGGAAGCGCTACGAGGAAGTGACATGTTTTTAAGCCAGAAGGAGGATGTGGAGGGGCCTGACCTGCCACTCACATGTGGATCTGCAATGGTTCACAATAAAAATTGTAAAGCAAAGTTAGATCTTATTATCTTGAAGACTTAAGGAGATAGGATTCTATGTGGAGATTCAAGAAGTAAAGAACGCTATTCCTAAAATGTACCTAGATGGGGACAGAAGGAGCAGGGTTGTCAAGAAGTGTGACCCCAGACCCTGGAGTTTCCAGGGTGGGAAGGTGCCCTTAGATCAAGAACTCTCAGCTGATAGTCTTTCAATTATGTCACAAAGCAGTAAATCCATGTTACAGGGAGGCCCCTTGTTGGTTCCCAGCTGCTCATCAGCTCAGACCCAAAATAATCACACAGAAACTATATTATTTAAATCACTGCTTG
>LOJH01001957.1:24753-45443 GCA_001685095.1 Ellobius talpinus
GTTGTGAGCCACCATGTGGTTGTCAGGAATTGAACTCAGGACCTTTGGAAGAGCCAGCAATGCTCTTAACCACTGGGCCATCTCTCCAGCCCCTGGTTTGTTTGTTTGTTTTAACTTGATTATTTTGTATACAATGTATTTCCAGGAAATACTTTCCCTCTCCCCTCCTTCACTCTAGATCAGTCCTTCCAAGTGTAGCTAAAACTCCATTCCCAGTTAACAATGATATTTTAGCTGGGCAGTGGTGGCACATGCCTTCAATCCCAGCACTGGGGAGGCAGAGGTAGGCAGATCTCTGTGAATTCGAGGCCTCCTGGTCTACAAGAACCAGTTTCCAGGACAGGCTCCAAAGCTACAGCAAAACCCGTCTCAAAAACCAAAAGAAAAAACAAAACAACAATAAAAGACAATGATATCTCACCACATCAGGGCCTACCTGTTATTATAGATTAATCTTTTATTCCTAGTCTGACATTCAAGAGCTCCCAAACAGGGAAGAGTCTTGGTATATTCAGCATAAACAGACATAACTTTGCTTGTCTGTGGAAGGAACAGCAACCACCAACAGCTTATATGCATACGTTACCTGGGAAGGGACATTTTTGGGTGGCTCAATTCTAATGGATGGGTCCCACTCCCCTGGAGGGAGCACAGTCACCTGGTCCAGGAACTCATCAATCCCGGCCAGAAGGTCATCTCGCTCCTTTGCTTTATATGCCACATCATGAAAAATCTACAGAAGGGAGGAAAAACCTTAGAAAACAACATTGTTTTGTTTGCAATAATATCCAATGAACACTGAGAAACGGATACAGCCTCTTGATTTTTATCTCTGGCATGGACATCTAAGACATAAAACTTAGTGTGTAAAGGAACCTAACACTGAATGCGGAGGTGCCTGTGCCCGTGAAGCCAGGCACACCCAAGGCCACAGCAGGAGGGCACCTCAAGTGGAAGCCAGGCTGGCTCATGGAGTGAGATAAGACATGACTCTAAAGTCATTTTATTGTCTCCACGGGAGAAAGAACAAGGCACATAGAAACTCTCTTAGTCACGTCTGAAACTAGACGGCCTTGGTAATGGAGGTCATCTGTGAAAGGACCAGAGAGAGTTCACACATGAACTTAGCGCACAGATGTGTGCCTTAGACACCCACTCATGAACTTAGCGCACAGATGTGTGCCTTGGACACCACACATGAACTTAGCGCACAGATGTGTGCCTTGGACACCACACATGAACTTAGCGCACAGATGTGTGCCTTGGAACCCACTGCACAGCAGCCCTCACTAGGTCCAGAGAGATGGTGCAGGATGGTGCGGGAAGACACCTCCACATGACACTGCCTGAGGGCAAGGCCTGACCTTATGCAAACCTCTCTTTCCAGGGAACAGGAGTATTTCTTTATACAAATAACTTCAACATATTTAATTAACTATATTCTCTAGAGAGTTAACTCAGGCTTCATGAGCAACATTAAATATGAGTTGACACATTTTACTTGGCTATAATAATTCTCCCAGAAAATGATGTCTTTGCATCTTGGATTACTAAAAAAAGGGAGAGTTAAGTGGCCATAGTGGTACATGCTTATAATCCTAGCACTGGGTGTTCAAGGCCAACCTGGGCTATGTGCTAAGAACCTGTCTATAAACAAACAAGCAATGGAACTGCAAGGAAAGTCTCCCAGAGGGCGTGGTTCTTTTGAATGGCTCCTAGAGAAGTCCTGGATGCTTCCCAGCAGATGCTGTCACAGTCCTTATCGTATCCCCAACAACGCACACAGCTTCCACAACAGAGAAATGCTCAATATTTACGAGATGAGTGGGTGGAAGGTAGAAGTGGTGTGTACCTCATCGGTCATGATGGTGGCCATGGATCTGCCAATCTCATGGTACTGCTGACCTTTTCCTACTGGACCCAGTAGGATAAACAAAAATCTGCCAAAACACACAAAAGAGGGAGCTACATAAATAAAGAAGGAGAAGCGACATCTTATCCACTCTAAATAGCAAACCTTGCCCCGACTACCAGGTCACAGAGACCATCATCGCCTTCAAGAAGAACATCAGCCTGCTATGGTCAGGCATCATTCAGAGCTATTAATAAGACATCATTCAATAACGTGTCTGGCTGGGCTTCTTAGCGTTACCATAGACACAATTCCTAGCTGTAGAAAGGATGTCTTTTCAAAACACTGCACCGCTGTGTAAATCCAAGGTTATCTAATCCCCATCCATTGTTCTAATAAGAAAATGGTAGAGAAAGGGAAGGACAAGAATTTGAAATGACCAAGTCCTAGAGAGGAGCATGAATTGTGTTCTGGACATCTGTGCACTCTCTATAATTAGTGGGGCTCGGAATCACCACGTCACCACCTCGGGGCACACAAATAGTCAAGACCTGCCAGCACTGTGGAAAGACATCACTACCTTTGCCTAGAGACAGTTCCCCGGAGACCTAGGCCTCCTGGTGTGACAATCCACTGGCCCCTGCTGTGCTCTTTCCCTGTTCCCCTGGGCTCCTCTTCTAAGGCCAACAGTACCCATGGTCACAGCCTTAAAAGTTAGAACTCACTCCCCCCAGCCTCCATCCTCCCTTTACCCCCACTTTCATAGCTCACCAAGGAATTTTAAACACTCTCTCCAAAAGGCCCACCCTAACTTCTGTTACTAACTAGCTTCTAGCGCCAATGCTCACAGGTCACTCAGCTCGGGGGCAGGACCCAGGTACCTTGTTGGGATGGGCACTTCCGTCAGGCCGGAGAGGAGCACAGCTGGGGAGAGCCTCACAAAGGCGACGATGGGACGGTCCAGAGTGTCCACCTCTCCAACCAAGACATTGGAGGCCTCTGCCCCAGTGGGAATTTTTTTCATGAAATGAAGGTCTACCTGAAAGTGCACAAGAGCCTTTGAGAATTTAGGAGCCATCGGCTTCGCTGGCAATCATTCCCTTCAAGTATCACTCAAGGTTACAGAAGAGTTCCTCACTATTTTATTTGATCTTTATAAAAACCCTGAATGGAGGTGTCATAGAGTAGATCCATCCCACTATTTAAAAAAAAAAGCGGGGGAAGTGATTCAGGGAGAGAAAGCTGACTAGAACTACGGAGCTTAGAATACAAGCACACACACACATTTATCATTTATATCACATATAAACTATATATAATTTAGTGTGTGTGCATGCTTGTGTGTGGGTGTGGGGTGTGGGTGTGTGTTTGAGTGTTGTATGTGTGTGTGTGTCTACACATGCTGCAGTCCATGTATGGAAGCCAGAGAACACCTTGTGAAAATCAGTTCCTCCACCAATGTGTGGGTTTCAGGGCAGAATTCAGGCAGCAACACCTTTAGCCACTGAGCCACTTCAAGAATCAAAGTTTAAGTCCAAGAACTTTGATCCCACCCCACCATGCTCCTCCGGGAGGAAGCGCCTCGGGAGTTCTGGGTCACATTATTTCTCCTTGCAAATACCCAACTGCTCCATCAGATGCAGCAGCCACAGCCCTCCAAGAAGAGCCCGACATCAGGAGCTTTAGGAGGCAGCAGCAAGGCAAAATACTGCTGTGACAACAGTGAGAAGGACTGCAGGGCATCAGGTGCCAGAGGGTCACTAATGAACCGGGGAGCCGGGTCAGTGGGGCCTCAGCAGTAGTCTGCCTTCGCTGTGCTGCTGAGTGTCCAGCCGGCCAGCCGATGTGTGGAGGGAGATGACAAGGAAGACGGCCTCCCTTTCCACAGAAGCAGTGCTGCTCTTGGGGAAGGCTCATGAGCCGTCAGAGCTTACCAGATCCCAGAAAGATTCCGGAAGACCCTGGGCTCCACTACAGACAACCTCCGACATAGAAGTCAACCTGCCATGTCTCCTCACCTTGCTTAGATCCACAGGACTGTGCTCGCAATTCACTCCATTTTTCACCTCAAGACTCGTAGTTGGAGCAGACTGAGGAGAAACAGTCTGACCTATTTGGAGACAGCCAAACAGAACCTGCCAAGGGCTTGCCCTTCCTTCCCCTCTGACCCAGCCCGTCCATCACAGCCAGCTGGTGACCTCTACAGGCTGGCAGGACTATGAAGCAGGATCCATCACGTCTGGCCCCGCACTCAGTGCTAAGAAGGCAGAGGTCTAGTCCTCTGTTACCTTCCTCTCTTCCTCTCTCTCTCTGCGGGGAGTGATCCCGACCCTCAGTGCGCGAGCACCTCTGCAGAGAGCTTGCAAAACAGCTTGCCAGCAAAGGAGGAGGAGATGCCACAGGTGAGGCCTTGCCCAGTCACAGCAAGGGAAGCAGTTAACAGCTGGGAGACTTTGCGGCCCACCTGCGCCTGCGCACAGGCTCTGGACCTAAGCTAACTCACAGAAATCCCACAACAAATGGAAGGAAGGTCCTGACATTGTCTTTATTAAGTGCGATGTGAAGATTGTCCAGGGCCATACACTTCCCAGGGGGTGGAGCCAAAGTACAAGCCTGGAGGCCTGGCTAGACCACGGCAGTTTGTGTCTAAGCAGACTTTTGTTTCGCTGGACAAGGCTGCAGCTCACCTTCTCTGGCCCAGCTCCTCATCAATGTGAACATTCTCCCCAGAGCTACACCTTCTCTGGGAGCACACGGGGAATACATCCCTCACCTTGCAGACCCACCTGGAATGCTGTCCAAGGGCACAGGGAGAAGGTAGCATTTCCTAGTCACCCAGCTTACTACCCATCAAAGAGTCTAGGGGTCTAATTGTCACAGCCTCTGCCCTCTAGTAATTCCGCATCACCAACTGATCCCCAAATGTGTTCTCAACAGAGAGAAACAAGGGAGACCCCCAAGTCCTTACCATCTTTATCCATGGAATGTGGGTCCGATTGCTTCTTGCCAACCTCAGCAAAGGAGCGGACGATGGGAATGAGGTTGTTTCTCCGCCTCTCATTCTGATGGTGGTGTTTCTTGAGAAGGGCTTCCCGCACTTTAACCCTCATACTGTCATTCAGGTCACTGAACAGTTCTTGCTGGTCCAGTATCAGGTCTAGAAAATAGACATTCACAGCAAGACTCAGACAGAGAGTTCAGGAACCCAAGGGGAAGGGTATCAGGTGGCAGGGGAAGGGGCAAAAGGCAGAGACGAGCTGCTCTCCTAGGGTCACCAAGGTGGTTTCAGCTTCCTGTCTGAAGGAGCATTTGGGTTTTGTAGCTATGGAACACCGTCCTTTGCTTATTTAACAATGAGACAACAATGTGAACACATGGTTTAGGGACAGAGTGTCACTATGCTACATAGGCTGGCCATGAATTCCGGGGCTAATGTGACCCTTCAGCAAAAGTGGGGCTTACAGGAGCTGGAGAGATGGCCCCATGGATAAGAACACTGACTGCTCTTACAAAGAACCTGGGTTCTATTCCCAGTACCCCCATGGTGGTCATAACCATCTGTAATTCCAGTTCTAGGAGACCCAACACCCTCTTATAGTCCCCAAGGGCACCAGGCATGAGGTGTACATGCACACATGCAATCAAAGTGCTCATACATATAAAATAAAATTAATCAATTAAAAAAATTTTAAGGTAGGACTTAAGCATGGTGACTATGCCATTATGCTTAGCTCCAATCATTGCTTAGGGAACGAAGTCTCTGAGTATTTAATGCATGCCCAGAACTATATCATGGGATTTACATCTGTTATCTGTCCAGTCATCATTGAAACTCAAAAAGTGGGCATTTTGATGACAATTCTTTTTTAATTCTATTTTTAAATGTATTTATTTTTATCTTTATTTATGTGTGTGTGTGCCCCATATGTGTGCAGGTACCCATGAAGACTAGAAGAGAATTATCAGCTCCCCTGTAGCTGGAGTTAAAAGTGGCCATGAGCCACACAGTGTGGTCCTGGGAACCAAACTTGGAGTCCTCTGCAGGAGGCACAAATGCTCTTAACTTCTGAGTCAGAGTTCTTCCAAACAAGGAAACCAAGGGACGATTGTTACAAAAGTCCCCAAGCTCTCACATCTGTGAAGCCGAAGAGCCAGGGTTCGCGTCCAGGACTGGCTGACCCACGATTACCCTCTTAACTCTATTATCCTTCCTCCAAGAACCCAGCATTGCTGTAACTGTCAGGGATGCTGCAATCTTGGGCTCCAGTGGCTACTTGAAAGTGCAGCCTAAAGAAAGATTAAATTGGGGCTGGAGAGATGGTTCAGTGGTTTAGAGCATGGGCTACTCTTCCAGAAGACATACACACAGACAAAATACGAATATAAAATGAAATAATAAAATTTAAAAATGTATTATTTAAATTAGTTAACTGCTCACTGAAGACAATCACCAGCATTTAAACTATCCAGGTTTGGGGACAGGGGAGGTCTTACTTGGTTCTGTCATCAGGGCTCTAGATAAATGTCCAGAGCTTCAGGCCCTACACTCTATCCCTAGTTCCATTATTCTTGACCCATCTGACCTTGGAATTACATGACCACTCTCTTCTCAGTCTCCCCTATACAGAGAGGTATAGTACCGATATCTCCCCACACTGATTGCCGCCGCAACGAGCTGTGAGCAGCTGGTCCTCCTGCCTGTTCTATGTGCTGGGACCACAGGGGTGAGCAATCAAGGCGGGAGTCCTGCATATTTAGCCTTTAGAATGATTATTTCTTCTCTCATATTACACTCATGCTTCAAAATCCTGCATTTTGAAAGAAGAAAAATCCACAAGGGCCCTCTTCTAGCTACTGTTTTTAGCTTTTCTCTTCCCACTTAAAATTCTCAAAAGAAAAAAATCCTACTTTAAGAATCACCTGCAGCTCCCTGCCAAGCGCCAAAGGATCATGAAAATCCGTGTCTGCTCTGGGCCTTTAGGAACACAGCTCTGCCTATAACTCATTTCAGATTTCCGGCTTCCAAGCTTATTGTTTGATTGGTTTTGTTTTGAGTCGAGATCTTGCTACAAGCCTAGAGTGGTCTTGAACTTGATCTACCTGCCTTATCCTCTGAGTGCTGGCATTCCAGGTGTTGGCCACCACACATGTGGACTTGGGTTGCAGCAGTCCTGGTGGCTAACACAGGCTTGGCGGCTGGCACTGGCTGTCCTCTCACCATCTGCACTCCTGACCTCAGTCTCCAAGGGCGACTGGCTTCCCTCAGCCTGTTTATACCCCCCCACCCGCAGTCATCCTCAGACAGGTGGCGCCCCACCCCCATTTCTAACCTCAATAATCTCTCTCAACTGCCCTAGAGACTGTAAGCACCAAATGCCATGAACCGGTATGATCTATCTCAAGTCACATCAAAGCTCCGATCATGGGTAGACATCATCTGGATGTACCCACACCCTAAAACTTAGCAAGTACAAAATGAAACCCATCCTCTTTCCACCCACCAGACCTGTGGATTTTCTAGTCATCCAGCTACATGCCAGAATCCCGAACATTCTTCCCTTCCTGCTCAAAACCAGTCCATTGAGTGGTTCCCACCCCTCTACCTCCTGAGCTGCGCTGGCAATCAGCCCTTGCTGCATGGCTCACTGAAGGGACCCTGGCCGACTGAGGGGACCCTGGCCCACTGGAGCAGGAGGCTCTGCCAGGCCTTACCCTTCTCCCCAGCCCCTCTGCCTTGCTTTTACCTTTGGGTTGCATTCCTAAAGCTAGCCACCAAGGTTTCTTCCCTTATTTGTCCACCTCTTCCTCCTGAGGCTGACTCCAGAGTCCAGCTATCAGAAGCCCCCTCTGGCTCACCTAATTAATATGCCCAATTAAAATTAAACACCTCACCGTAACACAGAGTTCCCCCATTTTACCGTTATACGCCTATGTGTCACATCTGTCTCCTCCTATCCGGAGGCAGACCTTTGTCCCTCTGGGACAAATATTCCTGCCCCTTTCCCTCGTCCATTTCCCCATCTCCCTCAGCCCTACCTTGGTCACCACCACGTCCTAGCCCACTGTAACACAGACCCCTTCCCTTCTCCTAAAATTCCACCTGCAAGGTCATCTGCTCCTTCTTTTTCTGCCTGAGTCAGACAGCAGCCACTTTAACTTTCCTTCCCCACTTATAAAAAAAAAACGCCTTAGAAACAGGTGCTTGGATGTGGTTTGTACCTAATCTGAGGTCCAGGAAGGAGCAGCCCTTGTGCTGGGGGTGGGGGAGGAAAGGTCTCCTTCACCTGCAGTGGAGCACCATCTCATCTGGTCGAATCCAATGACCTGGTTCACGCTCCCTTTAGTTCACCCCCCGTCTTTCTTACAGCTAATTTGATCAAGTACTACCCTGCCAAGACTTCTGCAGGGTCTCCTCATTCTTGATGATTATAATATCACTAACTCCCCGGGGCTCCTCCACTGAAAAACAAGGCACAAACTTTCTGGGGGACTTCACGGGCATTTAGACACATAGTCAGAAGTCAGTGAAATACAGATGTGACCCACTTGGAATACAGTCTAGGAGTGGAGTCATGTGAAGGAAGATAAAAGTGCTGTGGGAAAACTCTCAGAAACCATGAGTGATGGGACCTCAGTTTCTTCAAAAACACCCAACTGTTTTTGGATGTACTTTTGTGCCCTTTCCAGGTGTATTGATTGGATAGGAGTAAGTTTATTCTTTACGACTGGCTACTGTTTGTATAAGGTGTATTGATTGGACAGGGGTGAGTCCACTCTTTATGACTGGCTACTGTTTTTATAAGCCACCAGAGAAAACATGTTTTTGCCAATTGCCAAGGGCAGCTTGCCCACCATCTTGAGGCTTGCCTGCAGCACTATCTTCAGGGTGTAAACTGTACTTTTGGGCTCCATTCTCCGAGGTTTCACTATCTCTAGAGCAATGAAAGTGACTCTAACTCTGAACTCACTTTTATATAAAAAAAATTCTACTTCCCCCACAGTTGGTGGTACAACTGGGGTACCGCCTTCCAAAAGAGTTCACATAGGAGTCCATCAGTACTGACCTCCATCCCCCGGGACCCCCAAAAGTCCTCAGAGAGGCATGATTATTTAGACACCTGGAATAGAGAAATCTTTAACCTGTCCAGTAGAACGGAGTCAATCTGAGGGAAGCGTTCCACATGCCATCTGGAAGTCTCCAAAGCTGCACCCCAAACACAGTATCTTAAAGTCTGTTCACATCAGAAAACCCCACCAGACAGGTCTACCCTGCATGCCGCGCTGAAGCGTGGGAATGCTATGGCTCACGTTCCTGCATATCTGTTCTAGATGACATATTTTATACTTTTAAATCTTTAATTTAATTTTCTTCTTGTAGTTATTATGATTGTCACAATTATTAGTGTGCACATGTGTGTGATGAAGGCGTGCACCATGGTGTCTTCGTGGAGGACAGAGGACAACTTTCCTAAGTCAGTTCTTCCGTCATGAGTTCCTGGGGTGGGACTCAAGTTGTCCAGCAAATATTTTTACTAACTGAGCAGCCCTTTAATTTTCTTTCTTTCTGACTTCATTGTTCTGTCTGTTTTGCTTAAGATAAAGTATCACTGTATAGTGCGGGCCTCGAACATGTCATTCCCCTGCTTCAGCTCTCCCAACTTCTAGGATTGTCGGTGTGCACCAGAACACCTGCCTCTTATACTTTCTATTTATACAAAATGTCTCGGCCCTTTGTTAGCCTTACCTGAAATTTCTTCTATGCTGCTTGCACGCATGTCCAGGAGGACAGAGCCATTGATGAGGCAGCTCCTCAGCTCAAACAGACTGTGCAGAGAGAGGGTGGCCACGTAAGGCTTGCTCCAGCGCTCTCCCCCGTCTTCAACATCCTCTTCAAACTTCAGCCACCTGCAAACACGGCCAATAATGAGACACCACAGATAGAAGATGGTTTTTTTCAAGAGGGCAAAATATCCGAATGGACATAGAGAACACTAGAACACCTGGTCCAGACACAGAAAAACCGGAAAAGCAAGTTGTGGCACAGTGCAAATCTTTTTTGGTTTTGTTTTGTTTTTGAGACCGGGTTTCTCTGTGTAACAGCCCTTGCTGTCCTGGAACTCACTTTGTAGACCAGGCTGGCCTTGAACTCCTTTGCCTCTGTCTCCTGAGTGCTGGGACTAAAGGTGGGGATCACCAATGCCCAACCTTAATCCCACTTTTATTTAAAGACAAATCTAAAATTATAAACACATATATGTATAAGACCTTGTTTTATCATTGGGACAGTAGGATTGAAGGTAACTGTCATTTTCTTCCTTTTGCTTATCTTCATTTATTTTAATTGTCTATAGTAAGCGTGACTTTTAAAGATTTAATCTATATCATTTGGACATATTGACAAACCATATTAATAAAAAAATAACATTTTTATCAGTGCTCTGTATGACTTTAGAAATCCACAAAGACAGAAACACAAAAGACTAGCCGTCTTGTCACTTGGTATCAGGCCAGCTGTCCTGTTTAGCTCTCTCAGCCCCTGGAAAATGTCCACAGTAGGGTGTGCATCAACGCTAGCTACATCAGTGTGAGCAGGAGCCAGGCCTCCTAGCTACCACTTTAGCCATGAAGAGTCAGGGCAAGCAGGCCTCCCCCCTGCTGAGAGGTGTGCACCTGCCTGTCCCCGAGCTCCTGACCCGGCTCTTTCAGGGCCTCACCTGGCCGTCTCCTTCCACTCAGCGTCCTCTCCCTCTCTCAGACAGATCTCATCCAGCTCTGTGAACAGCTCATGAGGCACGTGCTCCTCGTCTTCCTCAGTGCCCAGAATGAACTGAACACGCTGAGATGGGGTGTCTAGAAAACAAACCAGAGAAAGGTCTGGATGTGTAGCTAGCCTCCAAGTCAGAACGAAAATAGCATTCTGCCTCACAGCTTTGGGAATAGATAGATGTTCTGAATACAGATTTAAAAGTTCTTTTGTTCTTAGAGAAAAGGCTAAGTGTAAACATTTAAACCAGAGTAGAACTATAAACTAAGACCACTTGCAGAAGTCCCATGAGAACCTAGAAATCAGTTCAGTTCCCAGCACCCACACGCCAGTTCACAACTGTCTAACTCCAGTCCCAGGGATATGACGCCCTCTTCTGGCCACCAAAGGCACCAGGCAAGCATGTGGCACATAAACATACATGCAGGCAAAACACCCAAACACATAAAAATAGATTTTTTTAGTTTTCTAGAGAGCTGACAAATTTTAAATAGCACAGGATTATTTATAGTGTTGACTGAGGTGTTGAAGTGTCAATATCAGGAAGACATTTTTAGTTCTTAGAAGCATTCCTTCTTCCTGGGAACCCTAGCCAAGGGCTCGAAAATCAAGACCACCTGCCTATGCCTCCTGCATTCCCACGAATCACCACACCACCCTATCATGGACACTGGTCCTCTCTCCCCAGGGTGTTACCTTCCCTCTCCCCAGAGTGCTACCCCTCTCTCCCCAAGGTATTACCATGGGCCAAAGCTTCCAGGACCTCTTCACCCTGGTTGGTTCCTTTGCCCCGCCCTCCTCGTCTCCGGTGTTTCTGGCCATGAGTGCGGTGGTGCCGATGGCCCTGCCTGCCCAGTGGCATCCGAACCCCCACATAAAGAGTTCTATGACCTGGATGAAAGCAGAAGACCTATGGTGAGAATGCCTTTCACAAAAGGAGTCTAGCATAATTAAGAGCAAAAACATCACAGGTTTTTGTACCAGGCCCTTTTGGAATGATTAAACATCACAGACTCTAGGACTAAAGACAGCAATCTCAGAGTTGGCAGTGTCTTCCTCTGTCCTGCACATGGCTATAAATCTCACAAGGATGTGTGACAATCAAATGAAGAACATGTGAGACTGAAGGACATGTGAAGGGCACAGCAGGTCACATATTAGAGCATGGGAATGCAGATCAGCAGCTGGACACCTTGGTGTGTGCAAGGCTCTGGGAGGGAGGGTGGGAAGAGGAGGGAGGGATGGGAGAGGGAGGGAGAATAGGAAGGGAAGGAGGGGATATGCCTTACAAACTATGGATATATGTTACTTTTTGCTATTACAAGAACAATGGGGTGATTCTAAAGAGACAATTCCTCTATGGGAACTGTGGCCGGTTTTGGCAGGAAGTGGTTAAGCATGGTCAAGGCCCCAGTCAGCCCAGCTGGGCTTAAAGCTCCCTTTCAGCACGGGATGTCTGAGTATGAACAAGCCTCTCTTGACACATCTTCTAAAAGGAATGCTGGCACTCATTCTTTTTAACTCACAGGGTTATCAAGAGCAGCAAATAAGATTAGGCACAGAAACTGCTCAAGGCCATGCCCAGCACCACAGGCCATACCACCTAGACTGCTGCAGATGGACCTTCTAACTCAGAGGGAGCGAGGCTGGGTTTAGAGACACTAAAGACGGGCACAGAGTGGAGGACACGGAAGTAAGTGACCAGACAGCAGTCCTTTCTTGCCCCTCCTCCTGCTCCCCACTCCTCCCATACACCCCCTTTGGTTTTCATCCTCCAACTGACTTTCTGCCAAACCTGGAGCCCAGAATCAGAAGCTTCAGGACTGTTCCAAAGCCTTATACTTGCAACACTGCTGTGCCCACACTGCTCCCATGGCTCTTGGCATCTTTCGCTGGTGTCTTTGAATCCTACTATACCCATTCCTTCCCTTTGACTCCTTGTTTCTTGCCTTACTGAGAAGACGCTGGGCATTTCATGGCAACTCCATCCATCACAGGCTGGCTCCCCTGCCCGGTTCAGGAGCTCTCCATCCCGTGCCTCCCACTCCCCTGTCCCTCCACCGGTATGGCTACCCTCACTCTCTCCTCTATCCAGTCCTTCCATGGCTGACCTTTGAAGACTCCCACTGGCTACTCCCCACGTTTCCCCCTCTCCTTCCTTTCCCACCAAGAATCATGACTGGCCTCACTCCCCCAGCCAAGTTCCGGTTCCATGGCCTCTGACTGTGGCTTCTGTCCCTGCCCTCTACTAAAGCTGTATGCAGAAGGACATCAGATGGCACTTAGTCACCAAGGCTCTGTCACAGCACATCTCCCAGTTACACAGACTCCATGACTCCATGACGAGCCCGGCATGCATCCGGGGACTCCAGATGCCCATCTTCTTTGGTGTTCTGGGTTCCTTGCACTCTCATGCTGCTGCTGCCGGACACCTTCAGATGTCTCATAACCCAAAACAAGGGTGACTCTTGATCCTTGCTTTCTCCTCTTTTTCAGTGGGACCCATTCTTTGAATTTCAAGTTCACTTCTACACGTGACTCTCCTGGCCCCTGGTTTTGAGTCTTTATGTGTATTCCAGCTTAGCCTACCAGGTTGGTTTTATCCAGTTCTGCCTCAGTCTGGAATTATAGGTGTGTGCTACCACACAGCTTCAAATCTCTTATGTTTTAATGGCTGAGCCATCTCTCCAGCGTTTTGTTTTTTTTTTTCCCCACCACTGCCTGGCCAGCTTCAAATCTTTATCTACAGCAGTGGTTCTCAACCTTCTTAATGCTGAGACCCTTTAGTATAGTTCCTCATGTTGTGGTGACCCAAACCATAAAATTATTTTTGTTGCTACTTCATAACTGTAAATTTGGTACTGTTACAAATCAGAATATAAATATTTGTGTTTTCTGATGGTCTTTCATGACCCCTATGAAAAAGTTGTTTGACCCCAAAAGGGGTCATGACCCATAGGTTGAGAACCACTGACCTACAGCGGATAACATGCCCCAAAACAAATTTAAAATTCTCTCCCTTTGAAAGTCAAGCTCATTGCGGATGTGGTATCTCACACCTAGAATCCTAGCACACAAAAGGATGAGAACCGTTGGCTAAACCTTGGAAGTCAATCTAGGAAACATAGTGAGTGAGACTAGCCTAGAAAAGAGGGAGGCCCTGTCTCGAAAAGACAAAAACAAAAACAAAAAAACCCCTCAAACTGAAATGAGGCTCCACGTTTATGTCCACAACGCCACCACTGTGTGGATTCCATGGTGGCTGGGAGGTGGCTCAGCCCTGAGCCGCTCTTGTTGCTCTTGCAGAGGCCCTGGGTTTCCCAGCAGCTCCACTGTGGCTCACAACTACAATTTCAGTTCTAGAAGAGCTCACAACCTGTGCTGGCCTCCATGGCATTGCATACACATGATGCATTGATAAACATACAGGCAAACACACAATGCATTGATATACAGGCAAACACCTATACACAAAACAAAGTAATTTTTCTCAGCGTTACCTTAGATTCCCAGCTCCACCCCGCTGTCCCCTTCATTGTGCGTCTTTGTAGGCATAATTAAAGAGATCCACAAGAGCCCAGAATAAAGGATAACAAGTGTTTACTTATTTGGGGAAAAATCTCACGATAAGGGCAGAGAGCCATGGTCCTCTATGGGTGCTGAAAGCTGTGAACCAAACTCTGACCACCAACCAAAAGAAAGCAAGCACACTTTTCATCTGCTTATACCTCAGACTATGCCCTAATTGGTTGATACCCAAAAGGCTATTGGCTGAATGAATTCCCACAACAGGTCCTATAGATCAGGAACATCAAGCTGTTCACTGCTCCTGCTCTAATGAAACAGGGTCTCTTCCCGGCACCCCCACACTAACTGAACGTTACAGAGTTGTTCTCCTGATTACAGTCATATAGTCCATCCTGTGTGTCCAAGACCCCTGTGCTCAGTTCTCAGTGTCCATCCTGTGTGTCCAGGACCCCTGTGCTCAGTTCTCAGTGTCCATCCTGTGTGTCCAGGACCCCTGTGCTCAGCTCTCATCTTCTTCTCTGGATTTTCTTTCCTTTGGGTCAAGTTTACATATTTAACATGGAAGTAAACGACCCCTAAAAAAACAGGTCATCTGCTCAAGAGAGCAAAAAGGGTAGCCCTACCTCTGGCATAGAACGAACATTCTGGAGAATACACGTGCACGCCTTTGTAGCTTCGCCAGCACCCAATGGTTGGTCTCAGCGCCCTCTGCCTTCCACAGCAGTTCATACTCTCTCTACCTGAGCCGGGCTGCTCTTCCTCAAGTGTGCTGGCGCTGTCTGCACATGTACTCACCAAATTCTTGGCAAAGTCATCTGCCTCCTTGGCATTGTTTCTAATCTCCCCGGTGAGATGTGTGGTCACCTTCCTCCAAGCCACCCAGAGCCCCAGCTAAAGCTTTTCTCACGCCTTTTTTTCTGCCTTGCATTATAGATGAGCAGCCAGCTCATCATGGAGACAAGCATGGAACATGCAGGGGATGCAGCAGCCAGCTCATCGTGGAGACAAGCATGGCTCCTTGTCAAAGCTGCACTGGACATGCACCTTCCTCTGGGATAAAGGCATGCCACCACTAATGAGGAGCCATGCTTGGATAGAGACGCTAGAGGACAGTCAGGGACGGGAACAGCTCCTCCTGCCTCCACTTCACTTGGCGTTTTTATATAACTTTGTGCTGTGAATGCTGTCTTTTGCTGTGATATTGTTATATTCCCTTTTCTTATTTAGTTTTTTTTTAAAAAAAAAACCCAATCTGGTAGAAATGGGCACCGTTAGGAAAAGAAATGCCAATAGTGGAAACGTGGTTTAAAGGGTTACAGACTCTGAAACTCCTGATATTTTCTTTCCTTTTAAGTGTGTGTAGATACTCGCATTCCCACACAGTTACAAAGAGTCAATGAACTAAGTGATCACTTCACAGTCTCAAAGAAAGGGTTATTTGCTATTGTTGATATCTGCGCTAAGCATCCCAGTACTCCATGCCTGTGTCTCACGCTGCCTACTAGGTCCCGCGCCAAGCCTATCAGACGGGGCACTCTTATCTCTGCTCTTATTTAAGACAAGGACCAAGAGGCAAAGGAACGTAACTGTTTACCCCACAGGGTCCCTCAGCCAGGAAGAAAGAGTCAGATGTGAACTCAGGTCTCCCGAGGGCTTTCCCTTTCCCTGGCCATGAGGCAGCCTCTTACCTTCCAACTCTTCCTTCTCATAGTGAATGTTGAGGGTTGTGCTGGTCCCGCCCTGATCCACCACAGCTTCCTCATCTGGTCTCTGTTTAAAAACAGATATGCAAATGGTCACAGGAATACATGTATATTCATTCATTCAATGCAAACGATCACAGAAATACACACATATTAATTCATTCAAATACTCCAAACCACAGTATATACCAAGGCTCCTCTGAGATACCTGGAGGGAGAAAACAGTGGTTTATATATATTTTTAAGTTAGAACCTCACGATACCCTTGAGATGCAGATATGGCAGTCATTCTCTTTCCCAGGCTGTAACATTAAATAACTGTACCCCAAGATCACAGATGTGGTAGAAGGGAGTTAAGACTGAGCAGCTCCCATCCTCTCCAATGACCCAGTTACACATCTGCAAAGCCAACTCCAGCAGGCACTCGCCTTGAATGGCGACTGCCCCTCACTTCCAAACTAACCTAACAGCCCCCAATTTTTATGTTCTAAAGGCATACTGCAATTCTGCTTAGCAATGAAACATATATGTGGGGGCTAGAGCAATGGACCAGTAGTTAAGAGTGTGTATGCTTTTGCCATTTCCAGCCTATAACTCCAGCTCCAGTAGTTAAGAGTGTGTATACGCTTGCCGTTTCCAGCCTATAACTCCAGCTCCAGGAGATCCGACACCCTCTTCTGGCCTCCATGGGGCAACTGCACTCATGTACACATACTCACACACATACACATAATTCAAAACAAAACAAGCCAGGCATGATGCAGCCAGGAGGCAGAGGCCAACCTTGTCTATAGAGCAAGTTCCAGGTAAGCCAGTGTTGCATAGTGAAACTGTCTCAGAAAAGAAAGGAAAGGAAAAGAGAGATATTTTTAAGATTATAGCTCCATACACAGCACAGAAACATTCACATAGTAACTGCTAATAAGACTTTTTTTAAGATTTAACTTTATTTTATGTGCATTGGTGTTTTGCCTGCATGTATGTCTGTGTGAAAGTGTCAGATCTTGGAGTTACAGAATATTGTGAGCTTCCATGTGGGTGCTAGGAATTGCACCCAGGTCCTCTGGAAGAGCAGCCAGTGCTCTTAACCACGGAACCATCTCTCCAGCTTCCAGAAAGTCTTTCTTAAAAAAACGCAGTGACCGAGTCCCCTCATCCTTCACAAGGCATCAGGCCACTAAGATAAACACACTAAGTGCTACGCTGGACTTACTTTCCCTTTCCCGGCGTGAGGCTCCAACAGGGCTACTTCACCACAGGGACACAGGCACACTCTCACTTCCACGTGGCCTGCGCACATTGCGCAGCTTCCCCCAGCTCCGTAGTTCGCCAGGTTCGCCCTCCAGGTATTGCTCAGATCTCCAACTCACTCTGAAGCCCCCACTTCATCAAGCCCATCTACACCCACCCCCCAACACAATGCTGAAGACAGGCAATCTAGTTCCCCAGTGAGAAGATATTTTAATGAGATTAACATAAATATTCTTAAAGAAATAGAATGTCAAATGTCAATTCGTGGATTAATTTGATAATTTACTTTTGTAGATATTTAAAATTACATATATGACTACTATGAAAAATATTTAAGAGATATTAAGTTTTAAAAGCTAAGAGGAAAAAACCGTGATTTGCTACATTTTGACAAAGAAAAGGGAGCTGGAACATAAACGCCTGGCTAGACTTTAGAGCACAGGGCTGGAGAGAGCTCCACCAGCCGCCACATGACCTGCACACACAGGGTAGATGTTCACAGACACAGACACACATGAATAAAAATACATCTTTTCCAAAGGGAATTCTCAAAATAAAAACCAAACAAGCAGATGTGAAATTGGTGGTGTGGCTATTTTAGAAGAATGATTCTAAGTCAGAGCGCACAGAGCTGGGAACTTGGCCAAGGCTGGCAACTCCAACTCCAGATCAGTTCCTGGCAAAATGGAAGACAAAGAGAAACCAGGACAAAGTAGCCAATCACCCGAGCAGTACACAGTCACAACAGACAGACAAACAACAGCAGCGAAGATCATAAACTGCTTTTTTTCTTTTTTGGTTTTTGAGAACAACTCTTTCTCTGTAGCCCTGGCTGGCCTCCAGGGGCTGTCTTGCTTCAGCCACCCTGAGAGCGGGATTAGTGTAAGCCACTGTGTGGAGCCTCCTGAACGGCCTGCAGTCACCAGGCCCTTGGTCACAGCACTCGCACTGGGTATTGGCATCTGAGGGCACTGTGTGCTGTGTGAACTGTTGTCATCCCCAGTGTGGCTGAGAGGGAGAGGGAGGACTCTCAAAGGGTTGGAAATGAGACATGACAGCAGAGACAGAAGGTAAATAAAAAGGCTACGTCTTTCTCACATGGAACGTGTCAGTGAAAACATATGATACATCCTTTGTCCATAAATAGCTTTAAATTAGTACATATTTTCAACTCTGTCCTTTCAAAGGCCTATAACACATGATCAACTGTAGCTCAAAGTATCATCGGCACCAAGATTATAACCTCTGAAAATATCATTCTCTACTTAAAGGAATCAGAGTTTCTTGGAAAAAAATAGCTGATAGAAGGGCATAGTGGTGTCCACCTTCAACCCCAGGACTTCAGAAGCAGGAGCAGGAATATCTGTGACTGTTACAGGCCAGTCAGGCCCACACAGTAAGACCCTCTAAAAACAAAACAAAACAAAACAAAAATTGGCTGGCTACAGGTCTGGAACGTGTTTGAACCCTCCTGTTTTATCAGACAGTAAAAAAGCAAGAAGAGCAGCAGACACACGGCCACAGGCACCAGCAACCGCCTTGGAGGGTCCTTGCCAACCACACAGTAACCTGCACTTCAGTTTGGATAGGACCTTCAGTAGGATACACATAACAAATATGTTAAGATCCGTGAGTCTGCTCACTGTAACATCTAGCAAGAAGCATTGTTTGGCCTGTGCAGGGCCCTGGGTTCAACACACACACACACACACACACACACATGCACACGCTCGCTCACACACTTACTTTTATTAATCAGCCATCGTTGAAGGACAGTGCTAACAAGGCAACTCTTCACTTGGAAAGGTGACAGTTTGTCTAGGCTCTCTTCCACATGTACCAGAGCAGATGAGAAAGGCTTTTCATTACAGAATAAATGAAAAATATTTTTTAAAAAATTCCCAAACACCACTTTAAAACCCCTCCACAGACTGCACAGGCCTTCAGTGGCTGCCAGCGTGGCAACGAGAGACAATGAGATACTGGGGACTGCAGTATAAATTGTCCCTGAATCTGATAAAGCATCTAAACCCAAATACCAATTTACTGAGAACACAGGGTTTTCACAGGGTTTCACAGAAAACAACACCATGGAATACAGTCAGCAACACCAGCAACACTGGACTCTGTCCACTCAGGCGTGTGTCAGTCAGCAGAGCACCATTAGCACTGGGATCACGGGCTATTACACCATTTTCTGCTACAGGAAATTCAAGCAGGTTAAAAGAAACAATAAGCCTATTAGATTTTTATTCAAACCATTAGCTGTTTCTTTTTTAAAAAAAATATGCAGGGCCAGCAAGATGGCTCAGCAGGTAAAGGCCCTCACCACCAAGCCTGACAACCTGAGCTCAATCCTTGACACAGACCCGCATGATGGAAAGAAAACTGACTCCCCCAAGTTGTCTTCTGACCTCTACATGGGCACCATGGCATGTGCATGTGTGCACAAGCATGCAAAACAAATAGATAAAACATAATTTTAAAATATGTCTAGAAGCCAGGCGGTGGTGGCGCACACCTTTAATCCTAGCACTTGGGAAGCTGAGGCAAGGATCAGTGGGTTCCACACCAGCCTGGGCTATGGAGTACGCAGCCAGACCCTGTTCAAAAGCAAGGTCTGCACAGCTATTGGGATGGCCAAGAATCCAGGACACAACAGACCTCTCTCTTCGCTGTTGAGGAAAAACACAATTCTGCAGCCACACTAGAAGACAGTTGCTTCCAAAAACAAATTCTTATGTTATAAATCAGTGTTGATAGTTACCACCCAAAACTTTTTCATATTTATTTATTTATTTGTTTATTTATTTATTTATTTTGGCAGTGGTGGAGCACACCTTTAATCCCAGCACTCGGGAGACAAAGGCAGGCAGATCTCTGTGAATTCAAGGCCAGCCTGGTCTATAGAGCAAGTTCCAGGACAGCCAGGACTATTACACAGAGAAACCCAGTCGTAAAAGGTTTTAAATCCACACAAAAACTTGAACATAGATGTTTACAGAAGTTTTATTCATAATTGCTAAAATTTAGAAGCAACCAAGATGTCCTTCTTGGCGAACAGATAAACTGTGGTACATCTAGACAATGCAGTAGCGTTGGCATGAAAAAGAAATGAACTATTAAGTCATAAGAAGATGAATGACTTAAATGCATTTTATTAAGTGAAAGAAGCCAATTCAAGAAGGCCATGAGGCCCTGGAGACACAGGATGGTGACTGAGAGCTGGCCTGGCATGCATGAGGCCCTGCAGATAAGGACAGTGGGGGAGAGCTGGCCTGGCATGCATGAGGCCCTGTAGACACAGGACGGTGGCAGAGAGCTGGCCTGGCATGCATGAGGCCCTGTGTTCCATCTCTAGCACTGCATAGAGAGGAGAAAAGAAAACTGGGAAAGAATTAGTAACTCTCCATAAACTTTTAGCCCAGTGTGGTAGAACAATCCTGTAACCTCAGAACTCAGGAAGCCGAGGCAGGACAATCACTAGTTCTAGGGAAGTTGGGTCTCGGGGGTTTTGTTGTTGTTTTGGAGAGAGAGAGAGAGAGAGCGAGCGAGCGAGCGAGCGAGCGAGAGAGAGAGAGAGAGAGAGAGA
>LOJH01001958.1:5538-19287 GCA_001685095.1 Ellobius talpinus
TGTGTGTGTGTGTGTGTGTGTGTGTGTGTGTGTGTGTGCCTGGTGCCCATGAAGGTCAAAAGAGGGCATCAGATTCCTTGGAACTAGAGTTAGCCCCTATGTGGGTGCTAGGGGAAAAACAATCTTCTGTGAGAGTAGTAAGTTCTCTTATCCACTATGCCCTTTCTCCACTCTCATTTTCTTTACAACAGCTGAGTGAGGAAGACTTTAGGACTCTCTTCCTTCTTTCTTATTGTTAAGAGAAGATCTATGTAGTTGGGAGAATCTTAGTAGTTCCCTGGAAGTTCATTGGTCTCAAAGTGGCTGATCTACTTAAACTCACACCATGTAACTCTAAAAAGAATGCTTTTGTCCCCTTTGTGACTATAACGGAGGGAAGAAATGAGGTAATTGGTGTGGGATGGATGGATGGATGGATGGATGGATGGATGGATGGATGGAGCTACAGGCAGTTGTGAGCCACGACACTAGGCCCTCAGAAGGAGCGGTGAGCAGTATCAACCATTGAGGCATCTCTCCATCTCCTCCATCTTTATTTTTTGAAGACAAGGTCTATCACTGAACCTGAAAATCTGGGGAATGAATAGAAAGAAGCTTGACTGTAGTATCCCAGCATGCTTTGGACCAAGCAGGGTGGTAAGGAAGGAGCCCAGGGACCAGTAAAGGGGTGTAGCATTGCACTTCTTAGGACTTCTGCCAGGACCTAGTAGGAGGCATGAGAGACTGTTACTCTGAGCTCAAGCCCTACTTCCTAAAGCTGTTTCAATGGCCATAGGATCCTCTTCAAGGATAATCACATACTTCACTTGTATGTATTTTAAAATTTGTATGTATGTATTTGGTGTGTGCACTTGTGTGTGTGTATATACACGTGAATGCGCATGCATCTGTGTGAGTTTGTATTCACCATGCTCCTGCAAGTATCCTTGGAGATCAGAAGAGAATATCAGATCCCTGGAAATTGGAGCTACGTGATTTTAAGCCACACGGATGCTGGGAAACAAGCCCAGGCCCTCTGCTAGAGCCATACACTGCTGAACCATCTTTCCAGTCCTTTTACCTTTAGAGTTTCTCTGCCGCTCATTGATTTGGCTAGACTGGCCAATGGGCTTCAGGGATCTGCTGGGGTTCCTTGGCCATGCCCAGCTTGTTACATAGTTCTAGGGATCTCAAATCCGCTTGTTTTGTTTGCTTGGCAGGTATTTTATCAACGGAGTCATTTTCTCAGCCAGGCATACTTTTCTTTTAAAATCTATCGGTCTAAATTCAAATGAACTTATTCTCATCATGCTGAAACAGGATATTTGGGATTACACTTTAGATAATTTCAGGGTGACTGATAACCAAAGAGAAAATGTTTTGTTACAGAGTGCCACTTGCTGGGAGCCTGGGAGTAGCCAGTAAATTCCCAAGGTGGCTAATCCTAGAGATCTCTCCCAAGACCTGAGTGAGTCTATAGAACTAATTCACTGTCATGGTTAATTCAGAGGCTGAGCATTCAGCTGGGCCAGGGAGGGAAGGGAAATATTAACAGGCAGAACTGAGAAAAGTGTACATCGTAGGTAAATGTCAAGCACTAACTCTGGTCTGGGAATCAAGAGTTCTGATTTTCTTGGTAAACTACCTGTGTATGACTTTGGCTATGATTAATCTTATTCATGGGCTTCGCGAGCATTGGACAACCCTCCTTTTCTCTTAATTTCAGCTCCAAGTTTTGTCAACTCATGGGTTTCTGAATGAATTTCTAATGCTGGGGCCTAGTGAGGGGAGAGGAAAAGAGAATTAATGAACCAAGTCCCCTTTCTCAGCTCTCTGTGTTTCTGACTATTGTAGGCAGGTGTGGGAGGAATGTATTGAAGTTCCTAGTTACAGTTAAAGGGTCTAGAAGGAGGGGCTGAGTTTTTGGGGGCAAGGGTGGGGTGTGTGTATTGGGGGGAGTGGGTCTAGGGATGAGGGCTTGTAATGGGAACTTGGCTGTCTTAGCTCAGGTGCTCATAGAAGGTAAATGGAGTCATGTGCTCTAAGGGCCTGCCTCTCCCCTGGGACCCGCTGTGGGGTAACCCCTTTTCAGTTGAGAGGGATGGTGTCTCTGCAGAAAGGGCTCTCAGGGGATGGTGCTTTTTGGAAAGAGGAACTTCACGATTCGAAATGAAGCAGAAAAGGTGTGAGTGTGTGTGTATGGGGGAGGGGCAGTGGAGAACGCAGCTGGGGAGAAAAGAGATAGAAAAGAAAGTGGGAGGGACCATGGGGGAAGCTCTTATCTCCGTGGCTGGCAGAACACCTGCTTTTGCGGGACAGGCTTTATCCCTAGGCAGACGCTGACTCTTCCCCTTCACCCTCATAAGGAAAACTCGAGGTTTAGAGAAGGTTGTAGGCTTGGAGCCCTGGTCTCAGCCTCAGCCCCAAACTGTTATCCCTTTGGTTTCTTCCATCCCAGAGAGGATTGGGAAGCACATCTTTGCCCCACCCCCACCCCCATGCATCCAGTCAAGCGGGTTTAGGGAAGCAGTTAATGACTCTCTAGAGCTCAGAACTCTTGGTGGGATTAGTGCCCTACTCTGTGCGGAGCTCAGATGTGGGTTTAATGTCTTTGTAGGACTGACGATCACCAAGGAAATAAGTCTTTGGGAGGAGAGGGCTTGAGGCAGGGTCTCACTGTGTAGCCCAAGTTAGACTTGAACTCTTAATCCTCCTGCCTCAGCGTACTACTACTGAGCACTGTGATTAGAAGTGTGAGCTCACAACTGCCTGTAACTCCATCCCTCCTCCTACCCACACCAACCACCTCATCAGAGACTCCATAAATCCTCGTTCAAGATGGAATATGCTAAATATTCTGTCAGTACTAATTTTGAAGGGGGGGAACTAATTACCAGTGTGAAACCAGGAAAGGTGGGGGACCCAGAGCAGTACAACAGGGAACCACTATGGATCCAAAGTTGGGAGCAGGGGTGGGGTGGGGTGGGAGTCATCGGACACAATCCCAAGAGGTAATAACCCCGTTAATTGAGAGGTAATGATCCTTGGCATTTTCATCTTCAAAGCCAGGAACAAGCTGTAATTAGTGCTCCCACCACCCGGGGGCAGGGTGGGGTGTAGGGACCCCTGAGCTACTGCTACTCAGGGAAACTGAGGCACAGGGGGAAAGTCTATAGGAAAGAGGAATGGAGCCCCAGCACAGTTGGGATCTTCAGGGAACTTGGGACACATCAGAGCATTGTCTTCTCCAAAACCTGGCAGCCTGAAGAGAGTTGGGGAGAAGTCAAGGTCGTGTGTAGGCTGGAAGAAGCTGAAGACCTACACAGGCCTTGCCACAGGCGGTAGCAGGGTTACTGGGTTTGCTGGTGGCTCAGCCTCAGGAGATTCGGCCCAGGTTGTGCCTAGTTTTCCAGAGCACGGCCTCGGATGTTCCAAGGGTGAACCTTGCAGTCCCCAGCTGTGCTGCTGTTTCTGTAGAGCGCAGAGGAAGAGGACGTGGAAGTCCTTCGCGCCCAGATGCAGGCGGGCTCTGGGCACATTCAGAGTGACTCATCGGGCGACTCCGAAATGCCTCCTGGTTTCTTCATCTCAGTCTGGCTACCCCAAGCCCGGAGGGAGTTTTTCATTAGCATGATTATCCTGCTGTTGTTAAAAGCTGGTAAATCTCACCCAGAGACCGAGGCCGGGAGCAGCCTCTGAACTGCCTGTCGGAGTTCATAGATCCCCAGCTGCGGGCCAGCGGCGCCACTCCACATCTCCTGTGACCAGTTCAAACCCAGTTGTCCGGGTACCCGGGGGGGCAATACTCGCAGGCTGTGTGCGGTCTCAGGGACGCCATCTTCACCCTCTCCCACCCGCCAGGTGCTCACACGGAGGGCATACAGCCAGTTTCTGCTCTACTGGATATCACCCACAGCAGAACAAGGGATATGTTACACCTCAGTTAGCCTCCTTGGCGGGAATGTTGTAGGGATGCTTTGTCCAGGCGCTTTCCTACTCCCCCCACCCCAATTTGTGAAATCCCTTGATAAATGTGCCCTTTCATCACATGCTCCACAAGGGCAGAAGAGTAACTTCTGCACCCCTATCTCTTCCTGGCCCCAACACCATCCCCATGTACCTGGCAGGAGCATCTGGTGTCTAGTAGCCCTTCTCCCCCTTTTTCAAATTAACACATTTTCAGGGAATAATAGAACAATTTAATGCTTCTTCTCCCATCATTTCCCCACCCTACTCCCAACATTTGACTGTTATTTACTGTGTACCCACTGCATCATCACACACTGGGCTAAGGCATTGATGAAAGTAGATTCGGTCTTTGCCGTGGAGAAATGCAGGTCCCATGAAGCTTCAGGGTGGGCGGAGAGAGAGAAAGCAAATACAGGTGATTGGGTGGTAAGGAGTATGGCTAAAAATCAATCAGGAAGATGGGGTGTAGAGTGGTGAGGCCTATCCTGGCAGTTACTCTTTGATCCTTGCCTTTGGAGGTCTGGGTCGGTCTGCTGGCTTACCTATCAAAGTACTGATTTCGAATATATAGATCAGCGTTTTGGTGCAGTTATGTCTTGGCTCACTAGATGCTCTGAAAAATTCCATGCGGTTTTTTAATCTTACCAGGTGCTAGTGAGTTGGCTCATCAGGTGGGATGCCTGCTGCTAAGCTCAGCAGCCTGAGTTTGATCCTGAGTGAACTGATGTTGAAAGTTGTCCCTGCTCTTAGGTACCACAGCATGCGTGTGTGTGTGTGCATGCACACACAATTTAAAAAAACCACACCAAAGTACGTTAGGGATTGTCAGATCTTGAAAGCAGTTGTCACTTGGTCCCTGCCCCAGGTGTCAACCCCTCTTCCTCTGGATTAGCTTCTTGCTCTACCACCAGATGGCTATTTGACAGTGTTGTGTGCACAGGGTCATTTTAATAGTCTTTCTTAGGCTGGAGGGGGAGGGTGGCTTTGGGTGCCCAAGCCCCAAATCTTGGGCTCACACTTCCCTCTTGCACAAACTGTTTTTTTTTTTAATTGGGAGGTGGGGGAGAGAAGGAAGGTGGAGAAACTTCCTCTAGACCTCAAATGAAAGAAAAAGTGGCCATGATGGAAACTCAAGCAAATGCTTCCCCATTGCCCTACTTCCCTCCCGTGGTCACACTTCCGGCTGCCACCACAGGGTATTTTAGGCTCAAAAACAAAGCATCAGATCTATTTGAGCAACTTTTGTTCCATCGGAGTAGAAGCCTAGGGGCCTGTGGCCGCCCTGGGCTAGGCCACTTCCCCAGGGAACTGACGCGTTTCCCCTTCTCTGCCAAGGTCCAATTTAGCAACTCAGTCTGGCCACTTTTGGCTTCTCCTTTCCCTGGCTGGGCAGTACACGGGCAAGGGGCCAGAGATAGGGTTGCTGGAAGGATGGGCATGCGTCTGGATGCCTTCCTCGTGAACTTTAAGGGAAGGTCTGGTTCCCTTCTGTGAGCGCCCCCCCACCTTCCTTCCCCAGTCACACACAAGAAATGTGCACTGCAGTCATCAAAACTCCACTTGCAGCAGCAGGTGATTGCAAAGTGAGATTTGTGGTTAGGTCATGTCTGGTCCTCTGTCTCCTTTGTGTTAGTGGTGGGCTGATGTGCGATCAGGCTGTAAGGGAGAGTGTGCTGAGGTTCAACAGTGTCATCACAAAGGCAACCTGTCTGGGATGTCTAGGAAGAGGTTGGCAGAGTCGATGCTCCGTAGTGTCTATCGGGTGTGTGCCCTGCATGATTCTGTGTGGGTTGCTGTCCTGACGGTATTGTGTGTGCAGGTTGCATCCAGTCAAGGTGTGTTATAAATGTGTATGTTCATGCTTATATATGTGTGGATGGGCGGGACATGGCTGTCAGGAAGCCAGAAGACTCTTGGTTTGCTGGCAGCTGTGGCCAGTATCCCTGTGGGCAGAGGTAGGGTGTAGATCAGTGGTTCTCAACCTGTGGGTCACAAATCAGATATCCTACATATCAGATATTTACATTATGATTCATAACAGTAGCAAAAGTTACAGTTATGAAGTGGCAATGAGAATCTGTATATGGTTAGGGGTCACCATAACACAAGGGACTGTATTAGGGGGTCACAGCATTAGGAAGGTTGTAGATTCTGCTGTAGATGTTATTTCTGTGTGGAGCCAGGCTTGGAGGGCAGGCTGACAAATTGTACTAAGCCTGTTGTAGCACTAGCCAGGGATGAGCTACTACTGGTGCTCATAGGTGCCTTGATCTCCACCCTATCTTCTCAGGTCTCCTTTTCAACCCCTATAGATTTACAGCATCCCCTCCCAGCGTGCATGCCCCTCTCTTGTGAGTTTGTCTTCTGACTGCTCTCTTCTGAGACTCAACTCTCGATAGGATTCACAATTGCGCAACTGGGCTACCCACCCATACATCGTGGATTTCCCTAGGACACGTGCAAGACTGTGTCTGTTCCTGTGGGTGGGAGGGGGTCTGGGGAAGCAGATAGCATATAGGCTCGCAGGCTGCTACTCAGGCCCTACAGGAACTGTGCTTACCTGCTTCCATCATGAGACTGGACGTGAAAGTGGGAACCCAGGGCAACTGGGTCCCTTTCTGATGGCCTCTGTCTCGTTCCTTTTAACCCATTGCTCCCGACTTAGGATTGTAGTTCATGATTCTGTGTGTTCCCTTGGGTCCCCTGGAATGAATATGATGGTCCCCCTGCTTGGGTTTTGTCTAGCTTGCATCTGAAATAGATGTTGCCTGTAGGAGACCCAGGGTCATCAGCTCCCAACATCTGCGAGCTCACTTTTATCCAAGCACCCTACTAGGATCTTCCAGCTTCTGTAGCTGCATGCATTTGGCTCTTTTTCATTCTTAATCATGGAAATGCTCATTCTACTGTGTTGTGGGGCTTTCTCCACTGCTTTCCAAAAATAACCATTTTACAGAGCTGTAGAATATGGAGGTGGAGGGGACCTTACAGAGTGACGTATTGGATAGATGAAGAAACTGAGGTCGAGAGAGGGTGGCTGACTTGCCCAGGCAAACAGAGCAGTGAATGGCAGAGATGAATGGCCCACCAACAGCTCCTTTACAACAGAACATATGTGGCTGTGCCCTTCTCTATTTCCTTTTAGTCCTGATTCTTTGCTGGGCTCAGGGTGCACATGCATGTGTATGTGCATGTGTGTGTACAGATACATATCTCATGTGTTTCTTAGCAGTTACTGGGGGGTGGAGGGAGGCGGAGGTAAAAGTTAATTACCAGAAGGAGAAAATGTGTTCTGGAATTGTCTCAGGTACTACTAAGTTGACTAAGGTCCTAGAGGCGGGTGGCTCTACACTCCTTCATTCCTTCAAAGTGGATCAGACACCTGGAGAGGCTGGGAAGTATCCTGAGTGAAGGGTCTTTATCTTTACAGGGAAATACTTGCTAGTAGCTGAGGAACTGGGTGTCTTTCCTGATCCAAGCCTCCCAATGCTTTCTTAGTTTGGGAGGGGGATGCTGGGCTGGGGCTCAAGCTCCTTAGCTAGTTGGCCCTCTCCCCAGGCTGCTGAGGCTCTTATGGGTCTGATAGGAGGTGGCTCCTTGGCCTGAGTCTCATTGCTTGGTTCAGCTGAGCTGGAAAGAGCAGGTGAAGTGGAGGCAGGGAAGAAGAAGAGGAAAACATGTATTTGTTGAAACAGCCTGGATGCTAGATATTTCGTTCCAGTATCTGCCCTGCTATCTCATTTAGTCCATCCTAGAAAGAAATCATTTACTTCCCCCACCCCTTTTGTTATATTCTTTATTGCACCTGAAACAGAGGTCTGAAACTGTTAGGCTGCTTAATGTCACTAGATTGCCATGTGGCAGATGTCCATGTGGATTTACGTCTTTGGGCTGGGTAGAGGGACTGGGATTTCTTTCTATTTTGTGGCTACTTAGCCCTAGCACCTAGATACATGGCCACCATCACCACCACTATCAACACCACCATTACCATCATCACCTTTGCCACCATCACTACCCTCACTGTCATTTCTACTATTCTTGAGTCCTCCTAGGTGGCTTTCCCTCCTTTTCCACTTGCCTACCTTTCTAGAAGTAGCTATCACACAGGTGTGTGTGTGTGTGTGTGTGTGTGTGTGTGAATACAGAAGGGAGATCACTTAATTGATGGTGAAGAGGTAAAATCGTGGCCTCTGACAGGTAGGGAGTGGTGACATGGTCTTCGGCTCTGTCAGCCTCTTTGCCTTGAGTACTCTGAGAACCTAGCCTTCTCCACAAAGGTCAGGGAGGGCTAACAGCCTTTTCCCTTTGGCCCAGTCAACCCCCTGACTGAATCAAAGACCCAGACTTTATTTTATATTGCCCAGAGAGTAAAATTAGAGTTCTCTTTCCCTCTGGATACTGTGGTGAGAGGCTTTAAGGGAATACAATATTCTGCCATTGCTTTTATGAATCAAGAGAGTAGGGCTCTGTTTCCTGGTCTATAAAATGAGTCTGCTACTACCTGTACTGTTGGGTTGTTGTATCAATTAAATGAGAGAGCAAGTCCGAAGAAGAAACTGAGTAGGCAGTGAATCAGGGTGGGAATACAGCAGTGTGAATCAGGGTGGGAATATGGCAGTGTGGATCAGGGTAGGAATACGGCAGTGTGAATCAGGGGGGAATAAGGCAATGTGAATGGGGGAATACAGCAGTGTGAATCAGGGTGGGAATACAGCAGTGTGAATCAGGGGGGAATAAGGCAGTGTGAATGGGGGGAATACGGCAGTGTGAATGGGGGGAATATGGCAGTGTGAATCGGGGTGGGAATAAGGCAGTGTGAATGGGGGAATATGGCAGTGTGAATGGGGAGAATATGGCAGTGTGAATCAGGGTGGGAATATGGCAGTGTGAATGGGGGGATACAGGAGATTAAATGTTCCATGTAAAGTGTTTGGTGTAGTGTATGGTATGCAGGAACTATTCAATCGGAACCTCTCATGACGATGACGATGACAGCGATGATGATTTACTTTTAAAGATGTCAGTTCTCCTTAGTGTGTAAAGGGTCACATTATGTCCCCTCATATATTTCTTGGCAACTTACATGCCTTTATTTTCCTTTGGAGAAGTTAGTGAAAAGGTGTGCGAGGCCCACAGAGTTCTGCAGGTAAAAAGCAGAGTCAAGATTGGGCGTCCCCACAGGTTGCTCTCCTGGACTTTAGGTTTTCCCTCCACCTCTCAGCCTTCTCCTGTGGTTCTGGCAGGACTGGCTTTAGCCTAGGGCATGGGCCAGCTGTGTCTTTCACTTTTCAGGACCTCAAGAGTAGGGGTCCCTCAGGGGGCTGAACTCCGAGCCTAAAACTCTTGGGCAAAAGAAAGGAGGGGTGAAAAGAAGGGAAAGAAAGCAAGATGATAATTTCCTCGAAGGATAAACATCCGATTTTTTCCCTTACCCCAAAATAAACACGCTAGCCGCAAGGAATTAAAAGCAGAAGAGGGGAGGATGTCTCAATTTGGGGTTGTTCTAGCAAGCCAACCTTCTATTTATCCTAGTCCTGGACACCAATAAGAGCTGCCAATTACACTCTGCACCTGGCATGGTAAGGGTTATAGAGAGAAGGTTCCAGGGAACATGGAACCCAAAAAGTCCCTTTTGTGGCTGTCTCCCATGACACTGCAAATGGAAACTTCCTTTTGTTTCTTATTTTAGCTCTGCTTATGAGCTCTGCTTGCCTGGTGGGGTAGAGGGAGCGGGAGGTTCCTTTTGCCCTGGGCTGGCATCAGATGTGCCGCTAGAATGTAAGAATTTACTCCCATTCTTTTGGGCAGGGATCTAAGCCTAGTAATGGGAAGGGGCAGCATCTTCCCGAGTCACAGACTCAGTACCCTGCCCCGTAGCGTTCCTCAGATCCCAGCAATTGACAATTAACTAATGAATTAAGAGCGTGTTCCACAAGGTGAAGGTTCAGCTGAGGCCTCTCTCCCTTGTAGCCATCATGGGGCATGCCTTGCTTCATCCTGTCCCTTTCATCTGGAGATCTCAAAGCATCTTGTACGTGAATCACCAGTGCTGCTGGATCTCGGCCAAGGTCTCCACATCTTATTAAATCTTGGAGGGAAACTGATCAAGGGGGATCTTGAAGGGAGTAGAGAGGACTAGGGTGGGGGGGTAAAGCAGCTGAGGAGCTATGGTTTCTGCTGCACACGATAGGAGAAGAGATACATTTCCTGGTCCTTGGGCAGCAAAGCCCAGAAACATACAAGAAAATCCAAGGCCCTTGGATGCTGAAAACCCTTTCCCCATGCACACCAAGGAGCCTACTCAGAGATTCTTAAAAGCACAATCTGATTTTTTGTCACCTGTCTCACACATCTGATTTTTGTCACCTGTCTTTCCCCAGCTACTTATCATTGCGTAATTTCTTACTGTTTGTAGGGATTCAAGTCCAAACATGGTTGTAAGGGTGGGCCTGGCCTTTGTCTGCCTATCTGGCCAATGTCTTTCTTGCGTACTTCATTCCAGCTACTTTATTGGCCTCTTGTTTTCTGGAAGATGCCACACACGTTCTTGCCAGCAGCTTGGGGAAGCTCTAAGGAGCTCTCTGCCCCTGTCTCAAGTCACTGAATCAATCTCTACCCCACATTCCAGTTCCAGCTTCAAGCACCACTTCTTTCACAAGGCCTGGCCCTCTTGCGCTCTTGCTGGAAACCAGGCACCGTTTACAACCCCATGACAGGATCAGTTTGGTATAACTTGATTGTTACCATCTGATGATTACCCCCTCCCCACTCTAGATTGCTAAGCTCCACAAGAGTAGCCCCTCTCCCTGTCTGCCCTGGATCTAGCATGGAACCCAAATTTCCTAAATGAAGGTTATTGGCTGTTGGAACGGGAAAGGTCCATGATTAAAAACCCAATTTCCAGTACCTCTTCTTCCTTCCTCACTGCCATAGATAGAGAGGTGGGGCTTTAGGGAGGTCACATGATTTGGTGGCTCAGGCCCTGGGACCAGGTCTCCTGCCTGCCAGCCTGACTCCCTTGCATTTGTATGGGATCCTCAGACCTAGGGCTTAGACACTGGTCCAGTCCTCCTCACTGATTTTCTTCTCTCCTTTCCCTCCTATCCCCCTTTCTTCTTCCTCCTTCTCCTTCTGTGTGTGCATGTTCACATGGGTGGGTGTGCATACACCCATGTGTTTGTGCATGAATGTGAGGTCAGAGGAAAAGCTCAAGTTTTGTTGTTCCTCAGGCACAGTCAACATTTTGTTTAAGACAGGGTCCCTCTCTGTCTCCTCCCCTCTGTTTCACTCCCTCCCCGCCCCCACTACCTGGTTTTTCGAGACAGGTTTTCCTGTGTAGCCTTGGCAGGCTTTCCTGGAATTCACTCTGTAGACAAGGCTGTCCTAGAAATTTGCCTGCATCTGACTCTTGGGAATTAAAGAAAGGTATGGGCCACTACTGCCCAACTAAGACAGTCTCTTATTGACCCAGATTTTGGCCAAGTAGCCTAGACTACTGGCTAGTGAGCTCTGGGGAACCTGCTTGCCTCTGATTTCCATTTTCCTGTTACTGAGCTTTTTACATGGGTTCTGGATATCCCAACACAGCTCCTAATGCTTGCAAGGCAAGCTCTTTATTGACTGAGCCATCTCCTCAGCCCTTCTTCCCTTGTTGATTTTTAAAGGAACAGAGGTTAGGAAGCAAATTGCTAAGCCCTGGGTAACTTTGTTTTTCTTTCCTTTCTTTGTGTTTTTTATTTTTGTTTTTTGTTGATATTTTTATTTTTATTTTTATTTGGAAGATACCAAGAGGAAATTCTGTCCCCAGACCGTCTATAGTGGATCACATGACATGGGCACACACCTGGAAGGTAAAGTTCGCAGCTCAGTGGACTGCTCTATCTTTCACTGAACTTGCCTTTGGCTTCGTGCATTCAATAATCCGGTGGTGTCCAGTCCCCATCATGTTCAGTCATGAACTGGGTGCTTGCTTCGTGATTCTGCAGTTTGTGGTCCTGCAGAAATTTCTGCAGTTTCCAAGCGCCTAGAAAGGCAGACAGACCACAGAGAGACAGTTAGAGATAACCACGGACTTGAGATGGCTCGACAGGGGGTTCTCGGTTCTGAGTGGACAGAGGTACCCTTGGTCACTGAGCTAGGGAGTACATACTGCCTGAGGAATCTTCTGGGCCCTAGCTTTAGGAGGGTCTGAATGTTTGGAGAGCCCCTAACATGTGACAGAATTAGATGCCTGCTTGTTAGAGGGCGATGGTGACACGGCTCAGTGAGTTAAAGCCACCTTGGGCTTCCTTCCCAGGGGCCTTTTATTTCATATACATTGCTACCTTCTCACCCCAAGTAGAGAGTGTCATCAGATGGCTGTTGAGCTTCCCACCCCCTCCTCTTGAAGATCTTCTGACTTCTGAATTGGCAGAGGCGTGGATACTGTTTATTACAGCCGCTCGCCCTAGCTGTTGGGCTGAGACTGGTGAGAGCCTATGGCCATTCTTACAGTTTTCTCCCCCCGCCCCCTCCCTGAGCCCCAAGCACCCTACAAAACACGGCTCCTCCTTGAGGTGAAGGGAGAAGGGCTGTCCTCAGATCCTCCATGGGGATCAAGTATGGGAGACATGGCCCCTGCATGGAGCTGGAGAGTCCTACTCAATGCCTAGGCCTGAGGGGTCTCTTCTGAGGGGGTGTCAACCCAACAAGGTGTACCTCCTGAGATGAGAGTGAAGGGGTCTTGTGTACAGCTCCACAAACGGGTAGGTTTAGACTTCAGATAACAAGTAATTTGCTGTATGCCATCTCCACCTACTTCATGGAGTATACTTCTGCTAATTTTTTCCTTTTCCTGTTTATCTGGATAACTGCGGTTCACATGTGCCCTACAATGTTTGATTCTTTTAGGGTTAGAGGCTAACTCAAGAAATCTTTCTTGGGTGAGAAAACACCCAAAGAAGGCCTCGTCCAGAGTACAGACAGGCAGTGGCCAACATGCCATGGTGTGTGGAGGCCAGGTATCACTGAGATCCAGATGGAAGATTGCCAGGAAGTCCCTGCACGGCCTCATCTTAGAGTCATAGGCCACTGGTGGTGCCCAGTTATATCCACAACTGCTTTTATAATGAAGATGAGATGAAGTACATACAGGTTTCTTTTTCAGCTTACCTCCCCTCCTTACCAGGTAAGGTTCATGTTTCAAAGATCTTCTGGAGGACCAGAACACTTTTATAATACCAGCTCCCCAAAGCTATGATGATGATAAAGCAAACAGTAACGATAAGAGTGCACCCCTGTAGTGTTTCCAAAGAGCCAGGCCTTATCACAGGAGAAGTACATACATCACTTCATGTCATGTCATGGAGGACTGTGATTATTTCAGCACACAACACAGATGGGAAGGGGTAGGATGGGGTGCCAGGATGGGGATACAAAGTCTTGCAAGGTTCTTTCAGCCCGACTCAGTAACTGCGTGTTTGACTGAGTCTCAAGGGCTGAAGAGTTAGAGCTCATTTGACTGTCTTGGAAAAGCGGTTGAGATTGCTGCCTGCTGGCTTGGCTCATAGATAGGTTCTGACTAAACTGGGCGATTCTATGGTGCAGCTTTGTGTCACTGTTCTTTTGTGCACATTGTGCCTGGCAAGAACCCCTGTACCCCGGGGGGCCAGGCTGGCTGGAAAGAAATTTTGGTAATCTGACCCTTGGAAAGCACATGACGGTGTGTCTCTGTGTGCATGGGCATGCATGCCTCCCCCACCACCAGTGCGTGTGTGCGTGCGTGCGTGCGTGCGTGCGTGTGTGTGTGTGTGTGTGTGT
>LOJH01001959.1:8066-40047 GCA_001685095.1 Ellobius talpinus
TCTCTCTCTCTCTCTCTCTCTCTCTCTCTCTCTCTCTCTCTCTCTCTCGTCCTAGTGCCCTACTTGGACATTACTACAGGGACACCTCTGAGGGGCCTTGCTAAGAGTTTAGGTTTGGGACGCCCAGGAGGCCTCCTCCCAGTGACCCACCTTCCTGAGGTTCTAAGGTGTCATGTACCAGGGAGGGTTGCTTCTCAAAGCTAATATTAGCCCTGTACTTACCCACAGAGGACTCCTGTGCTAAGCCTGGGTAAGTCCTACCCTGGGAAGAGGGATTCTGGCAAGGATGGAGACTTACCCCACTAAAAGCAATATTGGGCTAGAGAAATGAGGTTCTTGATGACAACGGGTTTTTTAATCCTGAAGAAATTGCATTAATGGCAGGGTGATATATATATATATATGGGGAGAGACTTTAAGTTATTTGTGTGAACTTAACACCCAGCATGAGATCTTAAAGCTGACAAGTGAAATTTAGTTAGCAGGGTGCCCCTTATTCCCAATTTATTGCTTTACCAGGGACTTGTGTGAGCTGCAGGGAGGAGAAGAAGAAACAGTGAGCCAGCCTGTGACCCAGGCACTGGCTGAATTATGAACCACAATTTACAAGCCATTACAGGCAGTGGATTCTGATGAGATTTACTGCAACCTGCCCCGAGGAGTGGTTTAGAATACTTTGGAGCCAGGCTTCACTTGAGGCTGCCTCAAAGGAGCTCAAAGCAAGAGACAGTAATTTTTATCACCCCTGGATCCACCTGTATACACATTCCCAGTACCTCCAAGGATGCTACCCAAGAAGCTCAATGCATTTTGTCAGAGGAGGCAAGTGTAAGGCTTCCTCCTGCTTTCAAGGGATGGACACCCCTGGCCAAGGGTAAAAGCAATCTCTCATTTATTAATATCCTAATATTCTGGGCAGGGTCTTTCTACAGAATTAGCTCAGAAAAAATGCAGCCTTATTGGTTCATTGACAAGAGAAGTTGAGACCCCTGAGATACACTGATTTATCCCAGGAGGGATGCACCACAATGGCTTTGTGGGCTTTGAAGCTGGATGGTACACACCTGTAATCCCAGGAGCACACTCAGGAGGCTGAGATCAGATCCTGTCTCAAAAATCCCAAAGCAAGAAATAACAACGGAGGCTTTGAAGCCAGGCTGACTGAGGTTCCAAAGACGACACTGGGTAAGTGACCAAAACAGAAAACACAAATCTTTCTGAGCCTCAGTTTCCTTGGCTATAAAAACAGGCATTATGGAGGTTGGATCTGTATTTAAGAGCACTGGCTGTTCTTCCAAAGGACCTGGGTTCTATTTCCAGCATCCACATGGCAGCTCACAACCACCTGTAACTCCAATTCCAGGAGATCTAGTACACTCATCGGCCTCCACAGGCACCAGGCACACATATGGTGCACAGCACACATGCAGGCACAAACACATAAAATTAAAATAAGTATTTTAAAATGGGAAATATGCAAGACAATGTGGAGGGGTAGAGAGCTAGGAGGCCTCACACACTAGAATATCAGGTCTCTTATGGCTGGTAAAGCACACAGTGAGTGAAACTCCAGGATTTGTGGCTTCCAAGCTCTAGCACTTTCTACCTGCTACCCTGCTTGTCAGGGTGGTTAACTTCCTCAAGTTCCAAAGCCAGGGAGCCCAGCTTTTCCTGAAATCACTTCCAGAGTCACAATCCCGCTATACCTGTTTATAGGGAATGATGTCAAGAGTCTCAGCTCAGCTGGCCAGATTCCGTCGTGTCCAGTGAGACCCAGGGTCTGCAGGGCTCAGTCCTGATAGTTTCACCATCAAATGACTGGGGTCACTCTAGTCAGCTAGGCGGCATGGGCTTCTCCCTTGCAGACCTTCTCGGAGCCTTCTTAGGCCACTGCAGCTCTCGGCAAAAGAGCATCCAAAGGAAGGCCGTGGAATGGTTCCCAACCCGGTTTATCATAAACAGAACTGGGAGACTGGACTGATGGGTCAAGGCAGTTTGGAGGCATCAGGATACAACCTTTGCTTTTCAGCTCACTGGCTTGTGACCTTGGGAGACTCACTTGACCTCTGTTGGCTCGTAGTAGCACATTCATGTGTATCTCTGGGATGTTTAAAGTAGGAAGCAGACAGTTAAAAGCCACATGACCAATTGAAGACCACATGTCCTGGGAAGAGCTAGACAGGACCTCAAACACTGTCTCCTCCCTGGGCCTCTGCCAATACAATCGGCTAAAGAGTGTGTTGGTTCAGGCTTCATGCAATTGGGTTGTCTGCAGGGCGGGACTCTGCTCCAGCTCCTGTGGTCCCAGCTGCAGTGAACCCCAGGGAGAATGATGAAGGAGCCAAGGGGCTGGCGAAGCTTAATGTAGCTGGGCAAATTAATAATTAATACATAAGGAGCCAGGATATGTCTCAGAGGAACATACAGAAGGGAGGGGTAGCCAAAGGAACCAGCCAAGGTACAGGGAGAGCCATTCTGCTAAAGTTCAACTGGGAACGGGGGCTCTGTGGCCACATGACTTGCTTAGAGTAGCCTTTTGTCTCTGTCTACTAAGGTCTAAAGATGTGATTCAGGGGTCAGAGTACTGGCTGGAATGTCAGTGAGAAGGGCGTGGACTTGATTCTGCTGTAGACCAGAGAACTTGAGGATCCAGCCAATAGAGCCTTTAGTTTGGATGATTTTTTCCCCCAGAATGTAGACACTGGGTAGTGATGGATAGAGGGTGCTTGGAGAATACGGCCTAGGGAATTCATGGTCCCCTTGGTGGCTGCCTATCTCCCTTCACCAGGGGGAAGGCACTTGGGCATCACCTTCAGACAGCTGTACCAGCCTGCCCTGGCAGGATGGATCAGGACTCAGAGTTTCTCTGGGTCTCTGAGATGTGTGATAGATAGATGGACAGGAGGCGTAAGGCCTTCAGTCTTGCTCAGAGCGTAGCCCAGAGCCTCAGGGATGAGTGGATGGCAAGAAGGGGCAGCAGAACCTCACCCATCCCAGAGGGTCCTGGCCCAGTCAATGCTAGCTTCTCCTTGGGGGTCTCTGGGAGGTTACAAACCCCACATTCCTGATACCCCCAACATTTGAGCATTGTGGAAAGGAAGAGAATATCAGTATGCAGTGACTGCCATCCAGAACCATCACTCTCAGGCCTATAGCACAACCGAGGGGGGGGCCTGTGTGCTCACTCATGACTTTAGGGCTCCTTGTCTGGTAGGTAACCTTCCCCAGCTCCCCCCTCCGTGCTATCTTTCTGGAACACCAACCATGCTACTGGGACAAGAGTCTGCCAGGCTGAGGAGGAAGTGAGAGAGTTTCTCTGCTCAGCCAGGCAAGCCTCATCACAATTGCCACCACTGCAGGCCTTGCATATTCCAACTTGATGACAGAGGCCCCAAGTCACATTATTTAACCTTCATGAGTACCCCATAAGAGGAACACTGATTTCCCATCTGACCTGGGGCCAAGGGTACACAGAGGCCATGTGTCCAAGTCCTCACAACTGGGATGGACACTGCTGGGAACTGTCTGTCACCTCTGTTGCATTCTTATCTACATGCACAGTTTATGAAGCCGAGAAATCACTATCAGTTCTGACTTGCTCCTCGTTCTGTATGTCAGAGTCTCAGCTGAGCCCCAACACCCAAGCATTCAAAGGAAAGGAAATAGCACGTTCAAAGGCCCAGATGTGTGTGTGTGTGTGAGAGAGAGAAGGCATGGCCCAACCAGAGGAAAGGGATGTGTTGTGGGGTTGGTGCCTGGAGTTGGAAGCAGAAAGAGGTGAGGAGGAGACTGTAGCACCTTCCAAGCTAAGGAAGAAATTTGAACTTCATTCCCAGTCAGCCGTCTGGGGGTGAAGGTGCTCAGATGAGTGAGTGACACACAGGACTTACACTTGGGAGAGATGTCTCTAGCTCTGCACGTTGTGTGGATTGAGAGCGAATGGGAATCTGGGGAGGCTGGGGAGGCGGCAGCAGACATTCATGTAAAGGTGGTGAGGACCCCGGGCCAGGAGTATGCTTGATTCTGTGGGTGTCTCAGCTGCGTGTTTGGGGCTGTGGCGGTACCGCGCACCAGTGCAGCAGCGTGTAGCTAAGAAAATGTGTGCCTGTCACCATAACCGGGGGTCCCAACATCCCCTTCAAGGGCACACTCCTAAGGACCTGACTTAGGGAAGGGGATCACAGAGAACCCCAGCATTCTGTCCTGAGCGACCAGAGGGCTGGAACATGAAGTTGCAAACTCTGCATGAAGAGAAGACGTGGTAACTTGGGAAAAGGGAACTTTGAGGTTCCTGAGTGACCTTCAGGTAAATAGATCTACTTATCCTCCAAACATGGGAGTTGAAGCTATGGGTCCTTGTCTGCCTTCCCTAACTCAGTCACTCCGGCTGGGACTCCTTCAGTCTTCTCACTGTCCTTGTGGGACTGCATTGGTAGGGATGAATTAGAGCAGCCATGAAGCCATAGTCCCCAACCTGCCTAGAGGCCTAGCCCTCTGGTTCTCTGAAACCAGGGCTGATGTCCCACTGGAGACTCTATTTATCCTAAACTTTCAGGTTCAGGGGTCTCTGTTCAAAGGGCCTAGGTTGCCTGCTCTTAAAGAGGCCCCATTGTTCTGGTCTGCAGCACAGGCCTGGGACAGGGCGGTTAGACCCTCCCAGCTGCAGAGGTTCTCATAGGCCCTGATTGCAGCTGGAGCTGTAGGAGCATCCACAATTAGCTGCCAAGGTGACAGTCCAGACAGAGCTGCTAAACAGGCCCATTAGAGCACATTAGTGAATGGACAAGACAAGCTGGACACTTGGCGGGGGGCTGGCTTGGTGGGACCGTAGTTGGGAGGTTGACCTGAGACATGTCAGGGAGGGCAGGCCCTAAGGTGAGAGATAGGTTGTGGGGTGAGGGGCTGTTCTTCTCCTGTAACCACAGGGCCTCGGTGGGGTGCCCATCTGTGGTCACTCCAAGTCCACTTGCAAAGTGACTTCTGCTCAGCCCACAGATAATGGCTTTAATGGGGCCTCTTGCACACGGAACACTTAACGAGCCCCCATCCCAGCCATCAGCCCCATTAGCTCAACCTCGGTGGCCAGGCTTGGGAGGGAAACAGGGGGAGGACCCATGGAGGGACAAGTTAAAGGTTAACCAGTGAGCTAATGGGAGCTTAGTAGCTCCCAGCCTTCCTTCTTTAACTACCAACCTACAGAGTCTTGGCCCCAGGACTGTAATGCCCCCAAGACCCTAGGGACCTAGAGTCTGAGTCACCGCTGTAAGCCCAAAGCCTGGTGGCAAGGCTGGCATGGGGCAGTTTCTTCCAAATAGTATGTACTGAGGATGAAAATGAGGCTCCTGCTTCAGGCTCCCAGGGCCCTGGCAGCAGGTGACAATGATCACAGAATCCAGCAGATGTGGCTCAGAATCCAGAGAACTGCTTACTGACTGTAGCTGCCCTGGGAGATGCAACCTCCTGGTACCTCAATTCTTCTGCAGCAGGAAGCTAATAACAGGGTGGGTTCCAGGGACGTTAAATGAGATGCTGTGTACAAAGAGATGGCTAAATGCACCAGGGTCCGGTGAGGTGGCCACTGTTGCTGCCATTATCACCTACTGGGTGTCTCACTTGGAGAACTTGTCTGAACAATAGCAGTTGTGGGTCCTAGGCCTCAGCTTCTGCCCTAAGACACGCTAAGGGTACCCTTAGCTCTGAAAGCCTCATGGCTCTGCTGAGGACAAGTTGGCACTGCTGGGGAACTACAACACAAGAGGAGACAGCCCAGAGCAACAGATCTGTGTCGGTGCCAGCTAATAAATGACAGTGGCTCTAAGAACATGCCTTTCTTGACAGTGCCTGGCCAGCAGCAAGGGCTTAGGCATGGGAGTGCAAGCCCAGAGAGAAAGCCTTGATCTTTGCCTGGCTGTAAAAGCAAGCTAGGTGGGACTGCATGGCTGGGGAGATGAGGGCCAGAGGTGAGGAAACCGTGTGATCTTCCTGAGCTAGAGCCATAGCAAGAGCTCTAAGCAGCTTATAGAGGACCCAGTCCCAGCTCTCCCACCTGACATAATTCCAGGGGTGGGGACTGCCTCCCCGGGCTTCTCCTCACCCCATTGCTGAATCTTGCCTCCATTCGGAGAAAGACAGACAGACAGAGCATCCTCTCATACACAGAACCCAAAGCAGAGAAGGGCCTGGTGACCTGCATTCAATGACGGGGGGCAGGGAGGGGTGTACCTAATGAGAGAAACAACCCCTTTCTCTTTTCTACCCTCTCACTTAGTCCCATGGTGTTAGAGGAAAGCCCTTGCTGCTTGTTTCCCATTGTGTCTGCGGAGCTGGCCCTAAGTTCGTTTTGACAGCACAGGGCTCTTCGGCCTACATCCCAGTGATCTCATATCAGACAGGAAGTGTCATGTTGAAAATGTATTTACCATGCCTAAGCTCCCAGCACTGCATCTCAGCTCTCCAGAGCACTGTGAATGTCAGTTGTCATCCCTTGTGACCGACTGGAAGTCACAAGTGCCTCACTGCCACTGCTCAGCATCCAGAGAGGGGACGGCGCTGGTTGCTACCAGCTCAGGAAAAGATCCCAATCTAAGACCTGGAGTCTGGCTTCTGCCAAATGAGAATCACCGTTCCTCCCAACGTGGAGAAAGCATAAGAACATAAGGGTAGCCTGCACCTACCCGGTGTCTTCACCTGACAGGGGACCACAGAGGTGGCTGAAGTCATCATAGTCAAAGCAGAACCCTCCATACACCCACTACTTCACAAGAAACTAACCTTGTCCTCAGCCCACCCACCCCATGACTCAGTCTGGACACCAGGGGTCTACCTGTGGTACTGTCTTTCTCTCTCCCATCACAACATCACTCCTATTGAGGCAAGTCATCTCTTGGCTGTCAGAATATTCTCCTTTCCAGTCACATAATGGTCAGAGATGCCACTGTAAAACTACAGTTGGGCCATATGACTCCCCTCGCCCCCATTCTTTCCTTTGGTCCTTATTTGTTTGTCTGTTTGTGTGTTCATCTCAGACTGGCCTCAAACTTGCCACGAGGGAGAGGATGGCCTTGAATGACCCTCCTGCCTCCCGTTTCCTGAGTTCTGCACTTACAAGCATGTACTGCCACACTCGGTTTGTGCAGTTCTTGAATCCACTGCCTCACACATGCTAGGCAGGTACCCCAAGTCTCACATGGTCCCCTTCTTAACCCTTCCAGTGGCTTTCCATCATTTTTTAAGATCTAATTCAGTCTCTTAACAAGACCCAGGAGGCTCTGTAGGATCTGGCCCCAGAGTCCTACCCAAACTGCCCTGCTTGCCTCCAGGGCCCCAGACACAGGCATTTTCCTTCCTTGCACATTCGCTTTCTTCCTGAGCACGGCCTGTCCCCACCCCACCCCACTCCCACCCATCTGTGGAGCTTCCCCCAGTCACATGAGCTGCATCACCCTCCTGACCCACTCCATTTCTCCACTTCCACCTGAAGCTACCTTCCAGAGACAGAGGACTTGCCCCTCCTGCTTCTGGTAAGGCCACGTGCATACAGGAGGCAGCAGTACCTATCTGTTACCGAAGCAGCTAGTGTGGTAATAAAACTGAGTTACAAGGCAAGGCTAGGTTTTTTTGGATGGTTACAGCCAGGAAAGCTGAATGGCCCATGGCTCCCCACATGAGCTTGGCTGTCTTTAATTCAAAGAGACCAGTGACTGTGGCAGGTCCTGCTTTCTCAGTGAGTTGGGAGCATTGGGGACAGGAGGCTCCTGTGACGTGCCCAGCCCCCCCCCTTCCTGGCATCTCTCTGACTGATGCTCAGCCTTGGGATTTTTTTTCCTTCTCATTCTTTCTCCACACAAGGTCTTTTTAGGCGGTAATTACAGCCAATGAGGACAATCTGTCTTTTTATTTTTAGGTTCTGACACTCAGACCCCAGGCCCTGGACAGCAAACCCAGAAATAGATGCGACACCCAGGCGGGGCTCTGCTGGGCTGTGGGAGAGCAGGGCTGCTGTTGGCGTGGGCGTCATCCTTGAATTGGGCAGGGCATGGGGAGACCCTTTCTCAGGGTGCTGGGATACCTGGGGACTGGTCACTTCTGCTTTGTGACCTTGGGCAAATCCCTGTCTCTCTGCAGGCCTCCTCTTCCGGCCCAGGCACAATGAAGGGCAAAGGTGAGTGAGTTCTGGCAGCCTGGGTTTCCAGATAGAGGCCTCAGGCTGGGATGGAGGGGCTTTCCTGACATTACTATGCTGAGAGATGACAGGAAAGATGAGCTGGCCCTGGGATGACACCTTGTTGGACCCATCCTGCTGATGAGTGACGGTCCCTCACATCTTTCCTGTCCCCCTCTGCTTCTTCCTGTAACCTTCATTTCTCCATTGTCACAAAGTCACATCTGACCCACCCTTCCTCCTCAGACTGACCTCATCTGGCTCCCCTATTGGCTTAGGACTCAATGGACCACTTGGTTGACAAACAGGAGGCACCAGTCCCTGATCTCTGGCTCTAACAAGCCCAGCTGTTTCCTAGGATGCTCCAGATGTCAGTCAACTGGCCAACCTTTACTGCAGGCTCCATGGTGGCCATCTTTTCAGGGACCCACCCACATAGCTTCTCATTTAGAACCTCTCTAGGGTACCAGGTACCAGGCTATAGCAAAGAACTGCTGAGCAGTGTCTGTTCCAGCTGGAGGAAGCAGATGCCACCTTTAGACCCTGGCAGAGATGCCCCAGAGGCACAAGGGTACTATAAAGACAATGGGAATCCAGGGACCTTGGGATGTAGACAGGGCAGCTACCCTAACCAGGGTGACAGGGACAGCTTGGTACAGAAGTGTGTTTGATCTGAGACCTACTCACTGGGACGGGGGTGTTTTAGCACCATCAGGTGCCTGTGATTGGGGGAAGGACACACGTCCCCCTCTACCCTGGGAGACTGGAAAGGGGCCTCACTGTTTGGAGGTTAGAACAGCTGCTCTCCCTCAGGATGTCAGGCTCTTGACCCACGCCATTCTCTCCTATCTAGGGCCAAGGAAGCCTCAGGAGCTTCAGGAGAAATCTGAGTTTACATCCAAGACATCTCTCAGGCTAGTCCACCCCCAGCTAATTAGCTCCTCTGAACATGTCAGAACCCAGGCCAGTACCTTTAGCTTTCCCTCTTTGTTCTCCAAGAGCAGGGCTTAGCCTGATCTAGTTCACATAGTCAGGAGGCAACAGAGTAGGGACCTAGGTCTATGCCCTGGCTTGGGATGCTTCCCACTGAATCCTGCCTTCTGCATACAAGGCTTAGGAAAATGCAATAGAGCCCAGTTCATCAGACTGTCATAGGACGCTGAGGCCACAGAAGCTAGAATGATGGGTGAGTGCCCTGAGGCATTATGGGTGCAGTCAATCAGCCCAGTCTGTTCTGCCCAAAGAGCCACAAGGACTGGTTGGGTCCAATCTCTCAGTAGACTTGGCCTCAGACAAGGATGGACAGCTGAAGTATCAGGTAGAAGGGAATAGACAGCCTAGAGACTGTGGGCATTACCAGCAGCAGAGATAGGCATGGCTGGACACTATGAGTCCCAGATCCAGGTCTCCAAGTAGAAACAATGAGACATAGTTCTGATCTAGCAGCCTCTAGGCTGGGGCTGCCCAGTACCTGGAGTACTCAGGGAGGGAGGCAAGGTCCCTCTGGACACACACCTCTATGAGGACCATCATTCCCATGGCTTTTGCCACTACATGTCATTTACAGCAGCAAGGTGCCTGTCCCATGATCTTATTGTAGTGTTGTTGGGGGAATATGATGTGGGGTGTGTATGTAGTAAGTATGTGTGGTGTGGTAATATGCTGTGTGTATGTTGTATGTGTGTTATGTGTATGCCTGTGTGGTGGATGTGTGATATATGTATATGGCAGGGGTGTGTGTGTCTGTGTTGGGTGGTGTGTATATGTGTGCGTGATATGTGTATGGTGTGTGTTATATGTATATGTTGTGTTGTGTGGGTTGTGGTATGTGGGGTTGTGATATGTGGTGTGTATATCATACGTGAGTTGTATGTACTGTGTGTGTGTATGTGTGTGTGGTGTCTGTATGATATATGTGTATGGTGTGAGGGAGTGTGTGTATTGTGCGTGTCAGGTGTGTGGGAGGTAGTGTGTGGTGTGTGTGTGTGTGTTTGTGTATGTGCACATATGTACACCCATGAGCGGTATTAAGTAGGACAATTTCTAAAACAAGAAGGCATTGGATCTCTGTCTCCTGCTGCCTCACTTCAGGAATTCCCGCCACACCAGTTCTGATCTTTGTCCCTAGGCTGCTTGTCTGACTCCTATGACAAGAACTCTGCTCCCTCCAAAGACAGCTGGTGGTCCAGAAGAGGATCCAGGAAGATGGGCAGCAAGTTTGAACTCCTTGAAAGAGCTAAAGGCTACTGGGACCCCTGTTTCCAGCTACCTCCTCCTCTGTTTCCCTCCGTACATACCTGTCACCAGGTCACAAGCCACACATGTCCCCAGCTAGACAGGCACCTCACTGAAACAGGGGCCTCCTTTTGATGGGGTAAGAGGATAAAGAACAAGTGCCCAGTACGAGGCTTGGGCGTGATGATGAAATGCCAGCAACTGAAATAAGCGAGCTCTCATTCCCGTATCACCTTCCCCCATGACCTCAGCCTCAGCATGGGTGACAGCTCTGCTGGACATCGCCGCCTGCTGCTATGAGATGCATTAAGAAGGTGTCACTGGGCCTCACCACGCCTGTTTAGACATGGGAGCCTGGGAGACTGTCACAACCCACGATGCTCCCATCTAGCAGAGGGGAAAATGAGGGCATGGGGTGGGATAATAACTCACCCTTGGAGGAACAGCTGGACAGCTTGGAGGAACAGAGTGAGAATGGCATAGTGAAACAGTCAGAAGCCAAGTCTACACTCCCACCTACCCCTCTCCAGCCACCTCAAGTGCTTAAGGAAGTGGTTTTGACCTTTGGGACCCAAGAAAGCAAGACAGAGTAGTCACCCAATCTCCTGCCTGAGTCTTGGAATCCAGAGGCAGTTTTTGAACGTGGCTACTTTGGCACTTGTTCCTTGCCACCCTAAGCAGGGAGAAGGGGGCTCGGTCAGTAGGGGGCTCATTGATGTGGCTTCTAGAAGAAGAGACAAGGGCTTTCGGGAGAGCAGAAGAGCTCAGCTCTGAAGCTATGTCCCCACCACAGAGTGACAGCGCTCTCCAGAACATGCCAGCCCGCACACGTGCGCACGATATATTAAAGTCATATTTTTGGTTGCTGGGAAGGCGCGGTTGTCATTTCCTCTGCCCTAGGCAACCCGCTGGTCCAGCTCCCCTTTCTCTTCCCCCGCCCCACTGCAGAGCGCCATGCGCCATCCGTTTGTATTTATATAGATAAATCAGCCAGGCTAATTAAAGTGCTCTCGCTGCAGTGAGGGAATTAATAAAAGGACTTGGAATGGAGCCGACCTAAAGCTGGGGTGCTGGGAGCCAGGGCTGAACCCTTGGCAGCAAAAAGAGGCCAGAGGGGCCAGCAGACACGTGAGCCACCCTCCTCCCCCTAAGGGGAGGCTGGGGGGACCAGGCAACAAGGCTCTGACAGGATGTGCCCACTGGGAGTGCTGCTGGAAGCCATGGTATCTCTCTGTACAGGGAGCCTGAGCCTTGGAAGTAGGAGGGATGTTGATTGACAGCTTGGAGAGGAGGGTCATCTTAGGGACAGCTAAGAATGCAGACTCTGTTTACAGATTGTCCCTTACAGCTGTGCAGCCCTCCCTCCCTCCCTGAGTTCTTTTACCAATCTGTGCCCCCACTTTATGTATGTAATTGTCAAAGGCTGAGGCTTGAGAGAAACAGAGAAAGGTTGTGGGAAGCCTGGAAGGGTGGAAGTAGATGGAGATGGGGTTTGTGCCCGTCCTGTAAGAGGACCAGATCCCATGTCAAATTCTGGCTCTCCAATGGAGCAGCCTTGGAGCCCAAAGCCTGCAGTGGTTTGAGTCTTTGATTGTCACAGACGGGACCACAGAGTGTCCATGGAAAGAGTTCAAGGCACAGCCTTGTCCAGAGTGGCCTCCCTTCTTGGACTCTGAGCCTCAAAACACCAGGTTTTAAGTTCTCAGTTCTGTGCCTCATGGGTCGAGGAAAGAAGCCACAGGGCCCGGTCTAAGAGCCCCCTGGGATGATAGACACAGAAAACCCAGCAGAGTTAGAAGAAGCCAGCCTGTTCTTAGCCCATGCCCCATCGTCACATGGAGAGGAGCTCACATGAGAATGAGGGAGAGAGGAGCTACCGGATTTAACCCTGCGTGGGTCAGGGGACCTCTTGGACTTGGATCAGACCCCACTGTGCTTGGGGGATGTGGGATGGCTATTTTGGAGGACAAGACTGCAGCCAATGGAGCTTATAGCAGTTTCCCAATAGACAGATGCTATCACCAAGGCTTGAGAAGGACTTGTCAGGGACATAGGAGGCTCTCTCATGAAGGTAGGGGGAGGGTCAAGCATCTGGTCAGCCTTCAATCTAAAATATACAAGGATTCTTGACAAGAATTAGGAGTCCCTGTCAATTCAGCACAGATACACACTAGGTGGCTGGGGACCAAGCATAGCCCTTCTCAGACTCTTATTTATAAGCCCCACAACCTGTGAGTCCTGGCCTTTAGGGGGGTATAGATACCATCACTGGGAGCAGAGCAGGGTCAAAATTGAGAGCAGATTGGCTGACTTGCAAACCCTGGACACTCCAGCGTTCACACATTGCCTCTGTCAAGGAGTCTTATTTAGTACCACACGTCCTCCTTTAATGACCTATGAGCATATCTATGTGGGAAAGGACAGGTCACAGGTGGGGAGAAGGGGAGGGTTGGGCTAACTTGATTGTGCTGGGTGGGACAATGCCAGGCGAGAAGAGAAAGCCACAGATCTTAGGAGCTACAGGGTAGTCCCCTCCCACCCTTTGTCCTAGAAGCACATGACTGCAGGGGGCACATGAGAGGAGGAGCCATGGTTGATATCTGCTCAGGAGGAGCATACACTCATGCCCTGGTCCCCTGCGGACCCTCCTGCCTGCTCCCCTTAACCTCCATCATCTGAGTTTCTGTTCTCATCAGTCAGTCTCTGAGCTGCACTGGAAGCTTCTGCTCAGTAGGACATGTCCCTCCTCCTTCAGCCTCAACCCACCACACAGGCAAGCACACACACCCCNCCCCCCCCCACCCGCGTTCAGCTTTGCCTGTTCAGGCTCCATTGTCCTGCTTCCCCTAGCCCCGGTCTTGCTGGCCACTCATTTCCTTGGTCATTAATCATGCTGCTCTCCAGCGGTGACTTATTTTCCCTCCCCAGCTCATTTGCCTACAGAAATGCTTTGTTTTGTTGAGGAAAAACAAATGCTTCCTGGAGCTAGCTCTTTTCTTTCCCCCCTCTTCCCTCCCTGACCTCAGAGACGGGTCCAGGATCCTCTGTCTGCACTGCAAGTAGGCTACTCTCAGCCCCTTACTCTACCCCCATCTCAACAATCAAAACAGTAATTCCCAGGGGCTCCTGAAAGATCAAAGAACTTTTGAGCTCTGGCTGGAGGTGACCGGAGCAATGTCCAGGCCTTCTCACATGAGCTTCTGGGTTCACTCCACCCACCTCTGCCCTGCCAGCTAGGATGTTGTATAAGCTAAAGAGTTCAGGATTCTTCAATAGAATAAAACTTGTCATCTGGCCTCTCCTGGGCAGACATCAAAAGCCCCAAAGAGCAGGAAGTGACTCATTGCCCAGCCACCACATGGGAGGGGCCCCCTGAGGGACAGGCTCTGAGGATAAGGGGTCTTCAGTAACACTGGCCAGGCTGCAGCTACCCATTTCCACAGGCAAGACCCACTGGATCTCCCAGTACAGCACAGGCTAGCCCCGGGAGATGATAGCAAGAAATAGTTCCTAGGGTTTGGCCAAACTTCACACTATAGCCAAGAGGAATAAAGTCCTCCGGAACCGGGTGCAAACCAGCCCAGGAGAAGTGATGGCTCTAAGAATCGAGCTTCCATCTGAAGAGTTGGGGCAACAGTGTTCCTGGCTTCCAGCAGGGTGCCGCAAATAGAGCGCTCAGCAGTGCCTGGCACCTAGGATGCACCCCATAAATACTATTATTTATTATTGCTATTATCAGGGGCTCCTGCATTAGCATTGGAGGCAAGCAATTGAGAGAGACAGCATGCTTAGGGATGGCCTTGAATCGACTATTTTTCAGAAATAAATTACATGCTAAATCCGTTCTTCTGTCACCACCAGTGAGTGTGACACAGAAACCGCTCATGGCCACAGGAGCCGGCATAGAGCCCAGAAGCAGAACAGAAAGCTGGGCAATCTGTCCTAGGACATTGGGACCCCCGGCATTGGGTGAACAGCTGCAAAGAGAAAACTCCACCCTAAAGTCATAGAGTCTACAGCCCAGTGAATCCATGGGCTCTGTCTTGTACTGGACACCCGACCTGGTCTGTGATGGGACTGGATACTCAACAGAAGCCCCAGCAACCAGCTCAAGTGCAGTTGTAGATCCCAGGATCCTGCTAGAACCCTTGACTGTTCTGACCCCGAGGAGTCCCTCCTGCACCACACCTGAGACCCAGGTTTAGGACTCCTGGATTCGAACACTTTGCTGGGCCTAGGTAAGAGGCTCTGTCTGGAACTGGACTACTGCCGCAGCTGTGCAGTGGCTTAGGTGCAGATCTGATGCCCAAAGGCATGCTTTTGATTGTCATGGCAAGGCCACAAAGTATCGATGGAAAGAATCCAAGGCACAGCCTTATCCAGAGTGGTCTCTCTTCTTGGACTCTGTCTGAACTTCAGATTTCAAAGTCCCACAGTGACTGGAGCAAACAGGGATCTGTACCTACCCAGAGCACAAAGGCACTATGTGGGCCAGCAGTGCCACACGGGGACAGTCCTTCACAGCCCTTCCTGGTGAGGGGGGGCGGGGCTCCTGGAGCAGAAGAGACAGTCTGAAAGCTGGCTTTAGCCCGGAGCTGGGATCAGTTGTACTCCTTCCGCTCAACTGCTCCATGACCCTGACTCCAGAGGGACACTGAGCCAAGCCGCCCTGTGATGTAAGGTCCCTTCCAACAGAAGCAGCTGAGGGAGAAGTTGAAATTGCAGAGGCAGAAGGGGGAGGGGTGTTCTTGAGAGGGGACACCTGCGGTGCGTAAGCATGACCTCACCCAGCCTTTCCTGCTTGTAGACAGAGCTGTCCCTTTCCTTCTTTAGTGTGGCCCAAGACATGGGGATGACCATGGCTTTAAGCAGAGGGCCTTTGTTGGCTGAAAGAGACCTCAAGACCATTCTAAGTAGTCAGATGCAGCAGCAGGCAATTGCATTTAGGTTGCTTCCTGAACAGAGGTGCTTGGCTGAGGGACAATTAGGAAATGAATCCAATCTCACTAGACTGCCAATCCCAGGCTTTCCAGGGTGGGACTGGATCCCCCCACAACATAAAGACAAGTTATGGACCAGTGATGCCTTGAAAAGGCCTTCTTATAGGGCTGCTGCCGGCCTCCTTTTCTTGAATTGAACTGTAATAATACTCCTCCTTGCTCCAACTTATCCCTCAAGGGACATAGGACCAGCGAGTGCCTGAGAAAAAAATCAATAGACTACAAGCGCTTTGAGTGCCTTGAAGATAAGCTTTGGGACAAGGGGAGTGGAACACTTACTCTGTAATACCAGTGGGGATGGTAAGGGCTCAGGGTGTCCGCTTGGGAGGTATGTGTGTGACAGATAGCCACTTGTGGACTTTGGCATTTGAATCTGTCCCTCTTGCTGGCCTGAATTCTCAAGTTACCCAGAGGCCACCCTTGGTGATGGATCCTCGCTATCTTCAATTGTTCCACCACTCTTTGACTCAGCTCCCTCTACCCAACACAGGGACCTGGATACTTCAATGCAGGTCTGAGAGTATGCAGCCCAGGTTAAAACTTGATTTTGTCCCCACACTTGGCAACCTCCACCCACCTTCCTTCCCAGACCTCAGTTTCCAAGCATGGCCTTTCTGGGCTGCAGAGCCCCTCTATACGGTGCATCTTGGAGTCACGCACACACGCCTGCACAGAGCCCCCTACCCTCACTTCATCTCTGAAGAAGTCCAGATAAAACAGAACTAATCCATGCTAGGAGACAGGCTCTGTGCCTGAGGGGCCCAGGCACAAATTGGGATGTCCTGCTGCATTACTTCCGCCAAGTTGGACCTCAGCATCTCACCTCTGCACCCAGGCAATTGGGGGACTGTTGAGGGGGTGGGAGGGTGGTGGGGGAAGGGGGCCAAGCAGTCACCGGGTCTCCATCAAAGGCAATGGAGAGAGAATAGCCCAGCCGAAGAGGATTTTTAATGACCCCAAATCCTGGCACCTCATTATGACTCTGATAAGAAGAGGGGCTGTCACTCCCAGATGCAGCCAAGGGCTCCCCAGAGAAATTTCCCTGCCTTCCTGCTAATCTTCTTATAAACATTGTTATTTATTTTCCCTTATTTTATCCGACATGTGTCAAGCAGCCCCTGCTAAGCCTGTGACATCTCCAGGGAGACCAGAGGAGGTTGGCCTGTCACTCCCCCAGCCCTGCCCCCTTTCTGGGTCCTGGGCATGAAGCCCTGTAGGCCTGTTCTCTAGGCCACAAAGTCTGGGCCCTGATGGATGGTTTTCGAGGTGTATAAGAGTTTAGGGTGGGCTAGGAGGTCTGGACAACTGGGACCCAGGCGTTGAGTTAGCAGGTTACAGGCCATGGCAATTGGGGCTCATTCCAAAGGACTTATGTGTGCATACCATGGACAGTGTAGTGTGTCAGCCAGCTGCTCTTGAAGCCTCAGGTTTGCTCTGAGTGTCCTCAGCTAACACCCAGAGTGGTTGTCGATGTGTTTGGCCCTGACTGAGGCCACCCTGTCTCAGGCACTGTAGTAAACACTCCAGTCTCCTTAGGAAGGAAAGCAAAGGCCAGGGAGGCGAGATTGCACACACAGGCAGGGCAGCTTAGGCTGCAAAGGAGCTGTCTTAGGCTTTTACTCTGGTGCCTAATTCAGGACCAATGTCATGTTTCCTTCACACTTCCCAAGGACTACCTCCCTCCAACCTTTCGGGATTCCGGGAGAGGAGTAAATCCAGGATCCTCTCCCCTCTTAATAGAAAAGAAACAGGCCAAGAGAAGGTACATGGCTATCTCAGGGTCATACTGCCAAGACAAGAATCCAGACTGTCTGTTAGGTCTGAGATCTTTCTAGAAGGCTTAGGACAGAGTAGCACCAAGAATTTGCCCACTGTTATGTGGTGCTGGACCCTAGAAGTACTTCTGACCTTCTCTGCCACTATTACAGAGCCTGAGGTGATGATGGAAGACCTCAGAACTTCCATGAGACATGAACAATTCTAGAAGATTCTACAACCACCCCACCAATGTCCACATTACATACATATATCCCCTTTGGAAGCAGCCCCAGTTGGCATAGCCTGTGAAGTAACTCCACATGACCCCAGCACGACCCCAACAGCATTCTGGCTGGCTCACGGTGAGGCTCTAGTCTTACCGTCGATGTGGTTGTTAGTAATTACAACAGTTCTCTGTCTCATTGCTGTATCGAAATACCCGACACATGCCACTCAAGGAAGGAGAACGTTACCATGGCCCACAGTTGCAGAATATAGTCCATCGCCTCAGGAAAGGCATGGGGGCAGGCATGTGATGTGGTTGGTCACAATTGGGAGGCTGAGAGAGGTAAGGACTGCTCTCTAGGTCATTTTTCCTTTTCATTCAGGCTGCAACCCCACCTGTGGAGTAGTGGTACTCACATCTGGAGTGAACCTTTCCATCCAGAACTCCCCAAACATACGCCCATAGGCTTGTCCCCTAGGTGATTCTGGCAGAATCAGCCATCCCTGAGACTAACACTCACTGAGTATCCGTGAGACTCCCCCTCAAAGGAGCTGGCACTCCATTCTGCAGATGAAACAACTGAGGCCCTGAGAGGCATGCCACCTACCCACAGTCACACAGGCCTTGGGGACAGAGCCAGCATTTGTCACAGAGCACTCTAGACCCTGCGTTCAGTCTCTACACAGATAGAGCCATCAGAACTTGCGTGTCTCCCCAGCCTGCACTTATTTCCATCCTTCCCAGTTCAGAAGCAGGGACCCCACTAAGGAGGCGGCACTGTGCCTGCCTATGGGCCTTTGTGACAGCACCCATGTTCCTAGGGCTCCCTCCCCAGCCTCAAGAGCCCCAGAGGTTCCTTAGAAGTAAAGGAAAATGTCAAGAATATTAAATTCATAATTGAGTAAGACCTGGGGAAAACCGTTAAATGGGTTTTGTATTTCCCAAGTGGTTCATCGACATTTTGAAGACCTGTCAGATTCTTTGACTAAACTTTCTCTGTGTGTAAATGAAAAGGGAGATGTCTAGCTGGGCATGGTAGTGCATGTCCCCAATTCCAGCACTTGGTAAGTTGAGGCAGAAGGATTGCTTGGTGTTCAAGGTCGGCCTGGGCTACAGAGTGAGACACTGTCTTAAGGGGCATGGGGGCACATTGTACCAAAGCCAGTTGGGAGCATCATTGTAGTGCCAGTCATAGAAACTGCCACCCTGCAGTGCCATGAGGCTGGATGGTCACCCCAGGCTGAGATGCTCAGAGCGAAGTGAGCGTTCATGGATTTGTGCAATTGCAGGGATCAAGGAATCTGGTCACTTGATGGTGCTGGATTCACTTCCAGATAAAGAGGTCCAGGTGCTTTTTTAAGCAGAAAATTGTCATCTGAGGCTGACCTTGAACTCGGGATCCTCTTGCCGCACGCAGCTTCCTGGGTGCTGGGATTCCGGGTGTGTGCAGACCCCACAGTGCGCATGGCTTTGAGCAGAGTCCAGGGAGGACACTAAATACAATGGGCAAGACTTAAAGAGAAGTCAAGCACTTGCATGGCCTCCAAGGGGTCCCCCAGGAGCTTATTATTCACCATGCAGAGTCAAACACAAGTCCACAACTTTGGGGGGGGTGAAGTGTGAGCCTGCACTGCATGTGGATTGGACTTTAGCTTCTAAAAAAGGGCAGTGGAGGGGGCTGGAGAAATGGCTCAGCGGTTAAGAGCACTGACTGCTTTTCGAGAGGACCCGGGTTCAATTCCCAGCACCCACATGGCAGCTCACAACTGTCTGAAAATCCAGATCCAAGGGATCTGACACCTTCACACCAATGCACATAAAATAAAGATAAATAAATCATAAAAAAATTTTAAAAAAGAGCAATGGAGGTGGAAATCCATAACCCAGCAGATGTCACTAGATACAGGCCCTCAAGGGCAGGTTCTGTTGTGTGGATCTGTGATGTGATGGCCTATGATCCATGGTAGATCCTTGTCAGGAAATATTATATAGCTGGCATCATGGCGGGTCGCTTTTCAGATTGCTTTCTTCCCCTTAGCAATATTCATTTAAATTTCTTCTTTGATTGATCATGGCTTGATAGCTCATTAGTTTTTAAGGCTGAATAGCATTTGTCTTAGTTAGGGTTTCTATTGCCATGAAGAGACACCATGACTTCAGAGGAAGCATTTAACTGGAGCTGACTTAGTTTCAGAGGTTTAGTCTGTTATCGTGATGGGACATAGTGTCACGCAGGAAGACACATTGCTGAAGAGGTTCCTGAGAGATCTACATCTTGATCCAGGGGCAGCAGGAAACTGGGGCCACCCTGGGTGTAGCTTGAACACATAAGACTACAAAGTCCTCCCCGACAAGGACACACTTCTTCCAACAAGGCCACACCTCCTAATAGTGCCACTCCCTGTGGGCTAAGCATTCAAATACATGAATCTATGGGGCCATACCTATTCAAACCACTATAGTGTTCTTCTATCTTTATGCCTCAAAGTTTATCAGTTCCCCTCTTAAAGGTCATCATGATTACTTAAGGGCAGTTATGAATAAAGCTGCTATGCATATCCCTCTGCATCTTTCTATATGAGCAGAAAAATGTTGGCTTCACAGAGTTAAAAATGAAACTGCTGGGGTGTGGGATAGGAGAATGCAGCTTTATCAAAACAAAACAAAACAGAAAAACCCACTAAACTGTCTTCTACAGCAGAGGCCCCATTTTGCACTACTGCCACCAGCCAATGAACAGTCCTGTTGCTCCTTGTCCTCATCAGCGCCCACTGCTATTAGAGTTCCTATTCTGATCATTCTCAAAGGCATGTCTCTGGGTGCTGGCTTCAGTGGCAGTCCCCTTAGGGACTGTGGTCTGTACATCCTTTTTCTGAATATCCTGGTAGTCAGTCCATCGGTCTTCTCCAGATTAGGACTTCTATCTGTTTCTAATTGGGTGAGTTGCTTTCTTTGGAGTTCTCAGAATCCCTCCTGTATTTAGGGTAGCAGTCTCCCAGACACTGTTCAACATGTATCCCCACCCTCCTTCGCCAGCCTCTGGCTTGTCTTTACATCATACTTCACAGAGGTAGGGAATAAATCCTTACAGCCCATTCTTACTGTGAGATGTCTTCAGAGCTCATTAGAGAATCACAAAGCAGCAGGTGGCACTAGCCCCTAGTTTCCCTAACTGGTGGATGGAGCCTCTTGTCCAAGTGCTTTCAGTTCCTCCTAGGGTTACAGGTCAGTCTGCTGTATGGCTGAGTCTATGTATCAGGAAAGGAGGAACTCTCGAGCCCCAAGATGTACATTAGGTAAGTATCTGTGTTCTGAACCAAAATGAGGGGGCTATACCGGACATCAGGAAGATTGAACTTCCCCCAAGAACTCTTCCAATGAGGAGTTCAGAGAGTAAGAAATGGGATTCGGGCTATAAAAACCAGTTTCACACCAGATCAACACACCAGCCTTTCCCCCTTTTCTCTAGGTTGATTCCTGATTCTTTTCCAGGTTGAAAAGTGAACTGCTTCACTTTGGCTACAGCGAGAGTCTCTAGTACTCTTATTATGAAGTGAGGATCATTGTTTCACACAACAGAGTGGAAGCTTTTCATTTGAAGTCTAGTTTATCACTTTTTTTTCTGCCATGGATCCTGCCTTGGGTGACAAGTCTAAAATGTCTTTGGCACTCAAAATGTCATATGAGTTTTCTTTCTTGGGCCCCAGGCTGCATTCAAACTTCCTGCAAAGCCAGGGATGACCCTGAACTTCTAACCCTTCTGACTTCCACCTCTTGAATGCTCAGATCACAGGCAGGTACCACTGTGTGCTCATTTATGTGGTGCTGGAGACTGAAGCCAGCCCATTAGGCAGGTACGCCCTACACACCGAGCTACACCCCTAGTCCTATTTTGTTTTCTGAGGTAGGCTCTTGTGTAGCTCAGGTTGGCTTTGAACTCACTATGTAGCTGAGGATACCTCTACACCCTCCTGTCTCTGCCTTCCTAGTGTTAGGAGACTGCAGGGTTAAGGCCACAATGGGGATCAATGTGAGGACCTCATACTCCAAGCAGGCACCCCCAGTAGAGCTGAATCCTCAGCCCCTTGGTTGCTCTCTGTGGGGAGGACAAAGTCTGCCTTCAGACTCATCATGTGCTATGTCATTCTTTTCAGCACCTTTTGCTGAGAAAGTGGTATTTGCCCTACTCTCACAGACTTTTCATTCTGGGCCTCTCAAGGACATCATTTCACAGAGCCCCCACATCCCCAAATGCCAGCTCACCTGAAGCACCATTCTGGCAGGGAAGGGCCCTGTGGCCAGAATTCTTGGGCCTCATAGGCAAAACCCTGAATGATGAGGATACATCAACCAGGCAAATCCCCAAGATAAAGGGCAGGGTTGTATGCTGGATTGGGCTGGGAATGGGGGGCAAGTGGTTCTCTGTGCAGGGATACCAAGGGGTGACCAGTCTCCAGTAGAATAGGGCATGACAAGAGCCCTTATGACCATCAAAGTGACAGGTTTCTAGGGATGAGTTCAAAGCAGGGGTGGGCAGCCTGCAATCAGATCTCAGCTATTCACACTTGCTCATACCCACCTTCTCTGGGGTGTGGGCTACACTTATCAGACCACACCAGGCCTGGCCAATTAGACTCTCCAGTTGCTACCTTCCCTTACAAGGTTTAATTTGGGGCATCCAGCTCTCCAGTTAGCCTGGGGGAAGGGAGCCCAAGGGATTGGACTCTGGGTAAGCAGTGCACAATAGGGCTGCTTATACCCCCTCCCCCACGTACCCGGTCCAGCACCATGGACAGAGCTCAGTTCCCAGGCTGATGAAGGACAGGGCACTTGGACTCAGAGCCAAATTTCAGAGATGCAGAGGCTGCTTTCTCCACACCTTGTAATCAGCCTTCCTATCAATTCTGGTTCCCTGGTTCTGTCTCCAAATAAGAGCCAGGCCAGCTCACAGACAGCATCAGGACTCTCAGCCGGGTACTAGGCTGGTCTATCCTCAACCCCATGTCTCCTTCGTGTAGACAAAGTCAAGGTGGGACCTTTTCACCATGCCAGTAGATCCGAAGTCCTGAGAGGCTCTTCAGCAGCTACCCATTCACAGCAAGCCACTGAAGTATCTGCACTCAGTTTCCTTTCCCCTGCAAAATGGGGCCAATTGGCCACTATGAGGTGATGCAAGAACTCAGCAAAATGACAGTCACAGGTCACACAGTTCTGGATAGATGGGGATCCCAGTACCACAACTGGTAGCCCACCCTGGTGTGTGACCATAAAAGCCCTGTTTCCACTCATGCACCACTCTACCCACAGCCTGGGTGGGAAGATGAGGGTAGACTAGGCATGGCAGAAGGCCCACTTCTATGGATCTGCCTCTACCACCCACATTTCTCTGCATCGTTCTTTTGCAAGAAAGGGCACCAAGTCCAGAGAGGGTTGTCAACAAAGCCAAAAAGTCATAGGGCAATTCACTGACTTCCAGCATGGATGCTCCCCAGAGAAGCCAGCCCTCTTTATGGCCAAAGTCCTTCTTTGCCTCTGCCTCTCTGTGACCACAGAGTACAGCATGCTCTTGTACATCTGGGCTGGACACAGTGTCCCCAGGGCCTCACATTAATTTTCTATCTCATTGAGGATTGAATGCTTGGATAAAATCCAACAAATCCTGGCAGTTGAAAGAACAAGCATGGTAGGGACCTTGTGCATGAGCACCCAGTCTACATGATACCCCCTTGTCCATTCAGGCAATACTCACGGGCACCTTACTTAAGCACCAATGAATGCAGTTACCATTCAGGTTCACATGCTCGCTTGGAGCTCAGACTCATGGTTCTGCACCAACAATGACACATCTCTGGCCAGTCTGGGATATTCCCAAAGCAGCCATTGTCCTTCATCCCTTTCAGATCTCACTGTGGCAACACTGAAGACCTCTAGGTTGGCTCTGCACTCTCCTCCCAGCAGTCTGATCCCTTGCACACTCTGGGTCTTCTCAAGGTAGCACCAGCACCCACTTCTCCTATCTAGCAGCCAGTGTGGCTGTCCACCAACTAGATGCCCCCACTAACCCACAGTGAATCCCACGATCCCTTCATGGGCACAGAACCTCTGAGTTGGAAGAGGCTGTGGCACTACTGTACCCAGTACCCAGAGCACATGGGCACAGAGAACCTATTTAAGCCCCAGTTGGAGACAGATAAATGTACATCTAGGGGCCATGGGTACGGCTAACTGGTAGAGTGCTTGCCCAGTATGCACTGAGCATTGTGTTTGATCCCCAGCACCATATAAACCAGGTGTAGTTAGGTGTGCCTGTAATCTCAGCACTCAGAAAATGGAAGCAGATAAATCAGGGGGTCAAGGTTATCTTTGACTGCATAGAGAATCTGAGGCTGGCCTGGGCTACATGAGATCCTGGTTTTGTTTTTTGTTTTTTAAAAGAAGGAATGGGGGTAGTCCCTCCTACTGACAGAACATTTACCATGTAGTCTCCTCCCAGTGCCTTCCTTTTCATTTCCCACCCCCTCCTACATGTCTGTGCACACGTAGCTAAGAGCCACCTCCCTTCTGCCTCCTCTCCCATACTTAACCAGTTCTAGGTAGGTGTGACCTTGCAGAGAGGAAGCCAGGAACTGAGGGACAAAGGCCGTTTCTGTTCCTCCCCATCTTTCTGTTGGGTTTATTGAGAAGCCACTGTGTGCAGGGCCTGGAGCTGCTGCTAGGATCCATACAGATGTGTCCTCATGCTCTGCACAGCTGGAGAACAGATATAGGAGCTAGAGGTGGGCAGGAGCATAGACCAAGTCACAGGGAGGCCTCCAAGTGAAGGGAGCATTTAGATTGGGGTATGGAGGAACTGGAGAGATGGCTCAGTTATAGAAGCTCTCCATGCAAACAGCAGGCATGAGGACAAGAGTTCAGACCCTGAGAACCCACATCGATGTTGAGTGAGCATAGTGGACTACCTGCCATGCTGATATTTGGAAGGTAGAGATGGGAAGCCTCCAGAGAGAGCTGCAGGCTAGACTAAGCTGAATCAGGGAGCCCTGGGTTCAAGAGATTCCACTTTAACAGATAAGGTGGGGACCATTAGAAGGAGACTCCCAATATCAGCCTCATGCCTCTGTGTGAAAGCATTGAAGGGCTGGAGGGGCTTCTGCAGCCTGGCCATCTCCGCAGGGACATCAGCAATGGTCAGCTTGGGAAGGAACCCACGTCATGGCCGTCTGCAGCCTGCAGCACCTTTCCATCTCAGGAAGAGGACATCTTTGAGAGGGACAGGGCAAGCCTTGATGAGCCAGCTCTGTACCCAGGGCTTCTGCATGTCTACCCAACATCCTGCAAGCTGCCTTCTGGGCCCATCCTCTCTTGTGTTGGACAGTGGGTAAGTATGTTACCCCCGAACTCCTTAGGTCTTCTATCCATCTACGGCACCCTATGAACCAGTGTGATTGTGGCAGCAGGTTACCATCCCCTAATCCTATCGCTGAGAGAGACTTTCATTCTAATATCTTGACAGGTGAAGGTTGGGGAGGCTGAGGTACAAGTCCAAGGGGCTCCAGGAAAGGAATCACCCTGGTCTAGATGATGAGGAGAACAGGTCAAGTGGGCAGACAATTGACAAGCGGCCCAGCCCCCTGACTCCTCTCTCCAGCTATTGACTGCCAGGGTAAAGAGAGCTTTTCTCTTTCCTCTGTCTGCTCTTTTAATTGAAAAATATAAAGAAAGGGCCTATTGATTCTGTGTAACTGATAATCTCTCCACTCCTGGGCCTTTTCAATCAAGAGCCTGAGCAAAACTGGAAGCCCTGGGGAAGAGTAGGGAGAGAAAAGAGAGAGGCAGAATGAAGGAGGAGAAGGGGGACAGAAAGAGGGGAGGGAGGATGGAATGAGGGGGTGACTGGAGAAGAGGAAGGATGGAAGGGGAGGGAGGAAGGTGGAAGGGAGGGAGGAAGGACAGGAGGGATGGAGGGTGAAAGGAGGGCGGGTGAAAAGTAGAGAGAAGAAAGGAGAAGAGGAGAAGGGAGGATAGAGGGGAGGGGAGGAGGATGGAGAAGAGGGAGAAGAGGATCTCAGATAATCTCAGTCAGGGTGGGGGGGTCACCTACCACTTCTAATTCGCCTGACCAGAATCTCATTCAAAAAAGAACAACTTGGGGACCTCCCCCTTTGAAGTAAGCTTGCTGATTCCTAAAGGTGTAATTACCCTGGACATTTATGTGTACACCAAGCCATTTACAAAGGAATTTATACCAGCAAGTCCTTTCCTCAAGAACTCTCTCCTCAGAGCCAGGTGTTTACTGAAAGCCCTCTGATGCAGGCTCCTCCCGCACTGGGAAGGGTCTGAGCACAGATCACTTGTCTGCTTTACAGGTCAGGAGTCTGAGGTTCAGAGACATCAAAATTTGCCCACGGTCACACGGCAGATGGATAGGCGACAGTTGGTCAGAATGAGGCCCCTGAGCACAGCCTCATGTGCTCCATTCCCCAGAAATGAGGGGCTGGGGTCCATTGGTTCTCAGGATATGGAGCTTGTTATCAGGCATGGCAGCTTGCAGCTATAAGCCCAACACATCTCAGTCCAGCCTGGTCTACACATCAAAACCTTGACCCAAAATAAAGGAGGGAATGAAACGATACGGACTTGCCTATCAGAATCCTGCTCAGAATGGACTATAGTCAGACTCGGAGAAGAACTTCCTAAGAAAAGGGCTTAGTTCATTACCATGAACTAACCTTCCAGAGAGAATGTTCATGATCACCCAGGCTCAGAGGGACAGACCAGCTACTCTGTCTGAGTCCCTTCCAGCACAAGACAGTGATTCCCAGAGTGCCAGGAGAACGGATGCCCATCAGCCCTGGTGAATCTCCCCCAGTCTACTTGTCTTCCCTCAGCCCACCCCATGATGTGAACTAGGGAAGGTGCAGGGTGATTTACTGCTTTATCAATATTTAATATCTTCAGGGAGGTGACATCAGCAAAATCGCCTGGCCTAGCAGAACCATCTAGATAGACAGTGGGACCGGCCTTTTATCTCTCTGGATGCCTAGGCCTCCCCACAAGGGGGACAGATAAAATTTATGGGTCTGTAAGAGGTACAGTGCTGTAGAGGGTGACCTCCTGAGCTAGTCTGGGGACTTGCTGCCCAGGACCTCCACCCCTACCAGGGTCACTTGGTCTAGTAGCATGCAGGCCAGGAGGATATGCCATGGGCTTGAGGCCTAGAGTCCTTGACTGTTCTGAGATACCAGTGAAGGGCAGGTTATCAGTAGTACTGTGTGCTGACCAAACCCTTAGGTGGAGGACACCAGGGATAGTGCCCCTGACCTCCATAGCCTCCACTCTACCTGGCTACTAAGTTCTTTTTTATCCTTCCTGGGTCTCTGCTTCCCTCTATGGAGAATATGTTGGGGTCTCTGCCTCACAAGTTCATGGTGAGACATAAATGATGCTGGCCACCAACTCTGGAGCACAGGTGCCAGGCCACCCAAGGTTGCCATCCCTTTGCTCTGCCCAGGAGAATAAGGGAGGCCCATAGGCATAAATGAGAACAAGGGAGTCTTTGGAATTTGGGGTGAGGGAGAGGACATGCAGAAAGGAAGCCTTGTGTTGTTTGTGTCTCTGGAGTCTCTTGGTTCCTGTTGCTACCATTTGGGGACATCGAGGCTCAGGAAGGCTGACGAGGTATCTAAGCTGATACATTGTGAGTCCTGAATCAGAATTGCTGTGCCTGTTTGGCTCTGCCACCCCTCATCTGAGTAAAATGGGGAAACTGAGGCAATGGCAGAGGCAGTCTTGAAGCTGTATAAATGATGTCCAAGAGCATCCTTGAGTCAATCGACCTCAGAGAGGATTCCCCATAAGCTTCTGGTTCTGTCTGGGGTATGGTCTCCTGCCCAGCCTGCCCAGCCTGCCCAGCCTGCCATGGCCCCACAATCAGGAGCAAGGTCTCCCCTGAGCCCTCAGGACTCAACCCCACAGAGGCTATGAGGTCTGGAGGGCAGGAGGTCCCAAGCTGCCCAGGATCTGGCTCCTTCTTGTGGACAAAGAGACCACTGCCCAGTGCTGTTTCAATAGCAAAGAAGCCCAGCTTGACTGACTGGCTGAGCAGGAGCAAGCTTCCTCCATCTCTGGCCTCCATTTTACACCTCTAAGGAAAAGAGTGGATTGGGTGGAGCTGCTCCATAGCAAGCTTTTCCTGGGAGGCACAGGATAAACTCTGCACCCAGAGAGGGTGTATGCAATGACAGGTTCCCAAACAAGCAAGCAGGGACAATACAGCATGTGGCACACTGCAACTACCCAGGGGTGCTAGAGTCATCCAGGCAAGGGGTGATTTCCAGTCCAACATGAAGGACCAGGTAAGCTGGTAGGCAGGGCACTGCTAGAGAAAAAGATGAAGGGACCTGGGGTAATTGCTTGATTCAGCTAGACCAGGAGGGACAGGGGAGGAGAAACTGGCTTGGGAGTGAATGGCAGGGGATAATGGGGCTATTTGGGTGGCTGCGGTGGGGGGTGTTGATTCCTAATGAGCAGGATCCCAGGGATCAGACAGGGAGGCTGGATGTGGGCGGAAGTGGAGTTCCAAGCAAAAGAACAAATGATTTGAGGTCAAGTTCTAGGGGAGAGGGTTGGTGTGGTGGCCAAAACCACCCAGGTGACATTGAGGAGAGGATCACTTTCACGTCCTGAGTCATTATACAAGTTACTACACAGTGCTGGCTTCCCCTTGTAGAGCCTAAGACCAGGGACCTGAAATCCAGGCATCAGCTGGGCTGGCCTCTTCCCAGGGCTCTAGAGGGGATCCCCTCCTTGCTTCTTCCAGTCTCTTGTGGTTGCAACTGAGTCTATGGGTCCCTGCCTCAAGGCCATGCCATGCCGACCTGTCTCCAGCATCCTTGGCCTTCTCCCATGTGACCCCTACAGTCCAAATTCCCTCTCCTTACCAAGACATCTGCTATAAGAGGGGCTTGCTCGACCTACCACGACCCTGTCTTGATGCACTAACACCTGCAGAGACCCTGTTTTCACATGAAGAGGGTCTGGGATGTGGATTTTAAGGGACACTCTTGGTCTCTTACAGGGCTGGCAGCAGGATGGGAGGCAGGCAGTCTTGCTTGAGTCTGTTTGGTAAGCATGCTTGGCACCTGCTGCTGTTGTCCTGTGGGGCTCAGCAGGCTGGACGGGTGAGTAGGGTAGAGCTACCCATGGAGGATAGGACCCTACTGGGCCTGATTTCAGCAGGGAATCTCCCCTCTATATATGCAATCCTGTAGCAATGAAATGAAGCAATTAACCAAGCCATGTGGAGAAGTTGGTAGCTCTGCCTATAGAATGGGAGGAAGGGGCAGACCAACCAGATCTAAGGGGCCTAATTCAAATTCTGGATCTTTTGCCTTCCCATGGCACCCTGAAGAAGTGGCTTTGCCTTCCTCAAGGCACAAGCATTGGGCTTGGCTAACCTCCACAGGGCCCTGTAAGAATGGAAAGTTACTCTCAGAGGCAGAGGACTCAACCCAAGGCAGGCTAGGATCCCACCTAAACTGGATGCTGGAAATGACCACTCCTGGTAGTAAAGCTAGGTGTTTTCATCCTTCTCCTGAGTAGAGTCCCACATTCAGCTCCACTAATACGCAGCCAAGTTCATCATTTCATTATCAGAAAAAAAATAATGAGATTTTGTGTGCAGTTTGGGTGACATGGGCATTTGTTTCTCCTAGCAACCTTGGCTCTGCAGATCCCGGGTCTGGGGACATGAGAGATGCTGTCCCCAATCAACTTGATGTTAAATACCTCCAGATCCAGTTGACCCATACACTGAGCCTTTCTTGAGGCAGAGCAGGGAACTGTATTTCAACATGCAGCACTGTGTGACATCCGAACCCATATCTACAAGGTAGACTCAGCCCGAGGTGGCAGCATTAGTTCTGTCCCCGATCCACACAGGTAGCTCAGCTCCAGCCTCCACTAGAGGTGATTGTACTGCTACTGGCCAACCCAAGTCTATGTAGGCAGGGCCAGGGAAAGGGGAAGGGGGACCTAGCTCACAGTACTGGGGCTCCTCCCCACTCTCCTTTGGCTCTCAGGTTCCAGGGCTGGCCCCTGCCCAATCTATCAGCTGCAATCTCAGGCTTTGAAGCTGGAGACTTCCCAGACAGACAAAGGGGAGCTGGGAGGTGGGGGGAATCCTGTGGGCACCAGCCCAGGTGTGCAGCGATTATCTTGAGGGCCTAATCAAAGTGCCTTGTCCTGAGCTATAGTAGTGAATGACTGCCGAGGATCCCTCCCACCGCTTCCCTACACCATGCTGGCTGCCAGCACGGTGACAGACACCTGCTAAGCCGTGGAACCCATCTATCCTCTGCCTGTTCTCTTTTTGTACTGTCACAAAAAGGGACAAAGCAAGGCCCACCTGGTGTTGGGGGAGGGCTCAGAGCTCCCTATTTCTCAGCTGTGACAATGCCCTCCCCTGGGTGAAAGTTGGGGGCGGGGTAAAGAAACTGCCTGTGAAGACCAGGGCCCTAGTGATGAGCGTGGGGGCTGCAGAGAGATGAACAGACAGATGATGGTGGTCCAGAGTGAGCATGGGGTGAGGGAACCCAACCTGACAGATGCCAGCAGGAGTCAGGGCTGCTGGCATCCAAGACCAGGGATGGGTGGTCGGTGGGTGCAAATCCATGCTCCTTTCCTTACTCTGTGAGTGAGTGTGTGTGTGTGTGTGTGTGTGTGCAAACACATGCGTGCATGTGTGTGGAGGGTAGTTAATGTCAGGTATCTTCAACAATCTGCATCTCACATTTTACCAATTAGGCTTGACTGGCTGGCCTGTGTGCTGAAGGGCTCCACCTGCCTCAGCCTTCTTGGCACTTGGATTACAAACACCATCACCACCACACCCAGCTTTTATGTGGATTCTGGGGACTGAGTTCAGGTCCCCATGCCAGTGCTACCCACACTGTTCTGACTGAGCCATCTCCTCAGCCCCCAGCCTCAACTTTTATCGAAGAACTTAGCACACAGGGGTGTCCAGAGGGAGTCAGGTAGATCCCACCACAGTGGTGCCAGAGACGAGTTAGGTGCCCAGCCAGACAGCACCCTCAGACAGCTGTCTTGGTGACCCTGCAGGGTGGCCACATGGATGTGACAAGGGACAGAGTTGACCAGTAGCTAGGACAGACTAGCAAGACCTAGGCCAGTCAAAGCCAAGCCATACTTTTCTTCTTTGTCCTTCCAAACTGTTCCTAAGATGAATGTAGTGGCTCATGCCTGTCATCCCATCATGTGAGAGGTGGAGGCAGGTCATCTTTGGCTACACTCCTGGGCTACACAGGACCCTGTTCCCTAAAACAAACAACAACAACAAACTGATCCCAAGCCTGCCTCACAGCTGGGCTGCTGATAGCAAACAGGATGAGAGTTGCAGACGTGCAGCTCATGGCCTTAGTGACTCTTAACTTTTCCCTTAGTGGCTCTCAGCTTTTCCCTGGAAGCTGAGTGAGAAGGGGGCTTGTGAGAAGGTTAACTGGTCCTCAGACCCATCTGGAGAAGATAGAAACACAGCAGACAGAGGGCAATCCCCTGGGTGGGAAGCAATGAGAGCTGGGGACTCAGCAACAGGCCATTAAGATGAGCCATAGCTGCCCCAGGACCATCCTTCAGAACCAGGATGCTGGTGAAGGGAGGACCCATTATTCACAGCTAGAGGAAGTCTCATTCTGTGCACCAAGCCTTGGCTGGTATTGAACATACCATCACCCTCCTCTTAATAAATGGTTTCGGGAGAGTTTAATTAACTTCTTAGCACCCTCAGGCAAGAAACCCAGCCCCCACTTCTGTGATAAGCCTGAGTCAGCCCCACAGAGGGCCAGTGGCAGCTTTTATGGGAGGCTATTGCTATCCCCGGGGAGTAGAAGTGTCTCTCTAGGGTCTTGGCCAATCGTCCATGTCATGTTCAGGAAGATTAGGAACTGGCAACACAGGTAGCTTGTCCAAGGTTGCATGGAAAATGGAGACCCAGACAGTCTTGGAATCCAAGCCTTGAGCAAACAAGGATCATTCTGGAGGCTTAGCTATCTATGCCTCTCCTGGGCCACGGCTGTATTGGATATTTGGATATGCAAAGTAGAGAGGTTGGCCAGTCACAGGTTCACTCCTCAGGACTCAGGGAAAAGTTGGCCTGAGAATCAGTCATTTCTCCTCCTCTTCCTCCATGATCATTATTGTCATCGCTACCACCCCACCACCACCACCATCATCACCATCGCTACCACAGACACCTACCTAGCTCCTTTGGAATCAAGTAGTGTGCTAGGCCCTGGGTCATGTTACCACATTTTGGTTCCATATGACTAGACCCCTACATCCATTTTCCCAAGCTGAAAGCTACAGCCCCGCGAGATGAACTTCCCCAAGGCTGCCTTGCCTGAAACTCTGAGCCATTCTATCTCTTTAATTTGTGCCATTAAAGACCTAATCACTGAACAAAAAGGAGAAACTGAGGACTTTCTCACTGTCACTTCTGTCTTCTGATGCCTTGCTGGGTCGAGGCCCTCTAGGCCGTGTGTGTGTGTGTGTGTGTGTGTGTGTGTGTGTGTGTGTGTGTGTGTG
>LOJH01001960.1:7134-19984 GCA_001685095.1 Ellobius talpinus
TTAGCCCATTATTCTTATCTGTGTTAGCCACATGGCTCAATACCTTTTTCAGCGAGGCAATCACATCTTGCTTCTTCTGTGGTGGGCTCACAACTGCAGAGAGAATGGGCTTCCTTCTTCCCAGAATTCTCCTGTTCTCATTGACCTACCTCTACTTCCTGCCTGGCTACTGGCCAATCAGTGTTTATTTAAAATATAATTGACAGAATACAGACCATGGTCCCACACCAGGTTTTGCTTGTTTGAGACAGAATGTCCTGGCCTAGAACTTACTATGTAGCCCAGGCTGGCCTCAGACTCATTGCCTAGCAAAGGATAACCTTGAACTTCTTATCCTCCTTCCCCTACATCCCAAGTACTTGACAACAGGCCTGTGTCATCATGCTTGACTAGGGGTAGGATTTTGAAGAACTTCAAAGAGTTTGTTATCATTTTGAGTTTGTGTCTCCTAGGCAAGGATATCTGTCAGCCAGACACAGGTGGGAATTCAGCATTCAACATAAGTCTTATGATCTTGGTTTCTTATGACCTTGATTTCTCCATCTGCAGGATGGGAATGATACTCACAGCCCACACCATGCTAAGGTATGGGTAGGGTTCCATGGGCTGAAGCCTGGGAAGCATTTGGGTTGAGACTAGCCCCTGCAGGGGTCCAACAGCAACAGGAAAGGTGGGGAGCTGACTGTCCGTCCTGTTAGCCCAGTGTTGCTCAAACTTATGTGGTAGCAGATTGAGTCCCAGCTTTCAGTGGTGGCATTTAGCTGCATCCATAGGTGGATGGCGTAGATGTTTCTCAAGGCTCTCAGGAATTCTGTTTTGAGCTGTCACTATCACGACTGCCATCACTGTCCTCGTTTGCTTTCTGTCACTGTGATAGAATTGTGGACAAAGCAACTTAGGAAAGAGGAGCCGGTTTCCTTCATCTTACAGGTTACCGTCTGTCATGAATGGGAGACAAAGGAGGCAGGAACAACATTGCTTAGAGCCCTCCTGTCTGGCTTTGTTCCCAGTTCACGCTTAGTTAGCATTTTTATCCATCCCAGGACCCACCTGCCTGGGGATGGTGCTGCCCACCGTAGACGGGGTCCTCCTTATAAATCATCAGTCAAAACAGTGTCCCACAGATATGCCTGCTGCCGAATCTGATCAAGGCAATTCTTTCGCTGCAGCTCCTTCTTCCCAGGTGACTTTAGATTGGATCAAGTTGACAATAAAGACTAAGATAAAACATACTCATCATAACCCACAACAGCAGCAATTCCTGCTAAGGATCCCCAAATGTCTGCTTTATTTCAGGCAATGGGCAAAGCGCTCTCTACATCAACTCATTTTCTTCTCATGGTCACACTAAGAAGCGGATTCCACAGCCATTCTTCTCTCTCGTGTACATGAGAACACTCAGACCTCAACTGGAACTAGAAACCATACTGAAGTCTGTGTTCTTGCCCTGACCGCTTCACTGCCCAGCCCCTTATATAGCCAGCCGAGCATGGGTTATATTTTACCAGTTCTGCTCTGGAAATCTCAGAAAACTGTAGTTCCTGGGTGCTGCTTTCAACTGGTTTTGGTGTCTGGGACACTGGGGAAGGAAATGTGTATCACCAGCTACTGCAAAGCAGTCAGACATGTTTTGGGGAGGAAACATTGAGAAGTCCCACGTGCTGGAGGGTGTCAGACTCTTGGCAAAGATCAGTATGGCCAGCCGTGAACACGTGGTTCTTGCTTTGGAGATGTTCTCGCCCCAGGAGAAGCAGCCAGATAGAACAGTTCTGGCCTTGGCTCTGAAGTAGGTGGATTTGAGACGAACCACTCAGATCTTTTCTTTGGGTATTGACTTCTCCTTTGTTAAAATGAAGGGCTTTAGTAACAATCAATGTGCTAGGTTCCTTGGCTCCGTCCTCACCACCTTGGATGAAGTAGTTGTGGGTGGGGCCCAGGCATCTTTCCTAGAGAAGTGCTGACTGACATTCAGTGTGGGAACTTGCCACAGAAACGGCCACTGGTATTTCATGGAGGCCTTTGAGCTCCATTAAAGCTAATATCTCAAGAGATAAGGTGGAGAGAGGTCAAGAAAGGAGACCTACCCAGAGCGTACACAGACAGGAAAGGTAGGTCATTTTTAGCTTTTATGCTTTTGTGACAGAGTCTTACTATGCAGCCCAGGTTGACCTCAGACTCCAGATCCTCCTGCCTCATCCTCCCAAGTGATGGGATTATAGGCATGTGGAACCCCAAGAGTGAAGATTCACAGGAAACCACAATAAAGGTAAACACAAACAAAACCCCCACAAAAACCACGAAGATGGTTCTCTGCATTGCCCACCTTGAATTATCCCAGGCTTTCTGAGCTGTTGGCTTCTGTTCTCTGTGTGTGCACACTTTCACTTTGGCAGTACAGACAGCACTGGAGGGCAGGAGATTCAAAAAGAGAAGCTGGTCTCTGGGTGGATTTGTTTGCCTTGAATCTTTTGAATTACTGACTCACATCTCCTGTCACTTAGCACCTTGTGCTATACCCTGAGGCCATTTTCTCTTTTTCTGGGAAATGTGTCTTATATGAGTTTATTTATCAACTCAGGCCAAAGATTAAAAACATAGATTGCCTTGGTAAAGTGATTCATTTTAATATTCACTTCAGGATTTAGCCGTTGAGTCAAAAGGGCTGGGGAGGTGGCTCAGTGGATAAGAGTGCTTGCTGCACAAGTGTGAGGACCTGAGTTCAAATCCCCAGAACCCTGGCAAAAAAGCTGGATATGGTCTCATGCATGAGCTTGTAAACCTAGCAATGAGGTAGAGGAGCATAGACGGGGGATCACAGGAACTTCCTGGCTGCCAATCAAGACCCGAGTTAACTGAGAGACCCCATTTCTCCTAGGGTAGAGAGTGATAGTACAGGGCACCTGCCTTATGTACATACATCAAACACATACCCACATACATGTGCAGGCACACAAAGTAAACTTTTTTTCCCCCAAGACAGGATTTCTCTGTAGTTTTTGGAGCCTGTCCTGGAACTAGCTCTTGTAGACCAGGCTGGCCTCAAACTCACAGAGATCCATCTGCCTCCTCCTCCCGAGTGCTGGGATTAAAGGCATGTGCCATTACCTTTTTAAAAAGCCAAAACAACCAGAAATTGCATTAAAAACACTTGGGCATAGAGTAAGCACTCATATAGGCTCTATATTAGGTGACTATGAAAGTAACTTCCTCTTATTGATCCAGTCTATTAGTAATGTTTCTCATTGTGTAACTGGGCCAAGCCACCTGTCTCTTGGGCTAAACCCAGTGGTGGAATCTCTAAACTATTCAGAGTCAGAAATCCGAGACAATGGATCACTATCTCAAGGATCCATCTTAACTACAGCATACAGATTGTGTAGGGAGAACCAAATCATCTATCACCCAGAGCTCAGGTGTGGCCCGCTGCTCAGTTGTTCAGCTATGATTCTGAGGCCTGTGATGTCAATGTCTCTCTCCTTTTTCCCATTCTCTGCCCACCAGCCACTTGTTGACACAATGAGTCTAGTTAGTGTCTGTCAGTGTCAACCTTGTGCTTCTCCAGGGGTGTGTGGTCTGGGAAGGGATTCATTTAGAACAAACAAGCCATCAATAGTGTGTGAGCTGGACTGGGGATAACATGTACATACTTCCTTTTTATGATATGGAGCGCACGTATGCCCGTATAACATAGAATATGAAAGCACCCCTATTAGTTGCTGTGATAGAACCCTGGCAGAAGCAATTTAAGGAAGGGTTTATTATTGGCTCATGGTGAGGGTGTGGTCCATCATGGCAGGGGAAGACATGGAGACAGGAGTGTGAAGAAGCTGCCCATCTAGCATTCAATCCAGGATCCCAGCCAGTGGAGCCGTGCCAGCCATATACATGGTGAGAATTCCCACTTAACTCCCTCATATACATGGTGAGACTTCCCACTTAACTCCCTCATATACATGCCTAGAGGTTTGTTTCCATGGGAATTCTAAATCCCATCAAGTTGACAACTGAGATTAAACCCAGGAACAATTTTGTTTTGAGATGGGGTCTCAAGTATCCCAGGCTGTCCCAAAACTCATTGAGTAGCCAAGGATGACCCTGAAAGAGCTTCCTGCTTCTACCTCTCAAGAAACTGAGAATATAGGTGTGTGTCACAAAAGCTAATTCTATACAGTGCTGGGGATTGAACTCAGGACTTCTTGAACACCAGGCAAATACTCTACCAACTGGGCTACATCTCCCAGGCCCAAAGGAACAACTTCTTTTTCTTGTTTTTTTTTTCTTTGGTTTTTTGAGACAGGGTTTCTCTGTAGCTTTGGAGCCTGTCATGGAACTAGCTCTTGTAGACCAGGTTGGCCTCGAACTCACAGAGATCTGCCTGCTTCTGCCTCCCGAGTGCTGAGATTAAAGGCATGTGCCACCATCGCCCGGCCAGAAAGCCACATTCAAAGGTCTGGACCTCAGAGGTAGGAAAGGCAGAGTTAAATGGTAGAAGAAGAGGATCATGGGCTCAGGCTCTCAAGGAACACTTGTCTTGAAATAGTTAATCTTTTACTTGGAAGGACATCACGTTTCTGTTTTAATCCAAGGTGTATTTGTAAGAAGATTTGAAAGTATAGGCAAGCAGGTTTTAGCTTAAAGAACATTTTAATTTGGTCATGGAGGTAATGAGCTGTCATAAGAGACAGTGGGTTATCCTAGACCAGAGGTATTTATTTAAACAGAATATGGTGTCCTTGGGGGACCTATGGACCAAGTGCTTGGCAGGAAGTGACTCCTCTAAGTTTGCCTCTCCTGAATGTCACTCTCTTGCTTTCAAATGGTGCATCAAAAGGGGCCAATATCTGCAGATACTGAGTTTTGTGTAAAGAGAAAACTGCATTTGGGAATTTCCCCTCCCTAGTTAACATTTTTTACTCTTTAAGTAAATGAAGAAAAACATTGTTGATAGTGAAACCATGTGAACCCCAACAGGTGGTTTGACTATATGGCTACTGGGGTGTGTACACCTGCAAGTTAGGACCGGAGAGATGCTCAGTGGGTAGGAGCCCTTGCTGCACTTGCAGAAGAATCAAGTTCAGTTCCTAGTACCCACATCAGGTGGCTCACAACAGCCTGAAATCCCAGCACCCAGGGGATCTGATGTCCTCTTCTGGCCTCTGGTGGTAACTGCACTCCCATGCATATACCCCTACACATACACGGACACGTAACACATAATGAAGATAAAAGATCAGGATTTTAAATACCAAGTACCTTGGGATTTGAATTTTACTCTGGGTTTCCTTGAATACTAAAGCTACAAGAGAATGCACGTCAGTCTGGCAAACTGCAAATGTCATTTCTTTCTCAAAACTGCAAGCAAGCAGTTGTACTTGTGGGGTTAAATGCGGACTTGTTAGCAAGCAGGTGGACCTATCATTCTGTAGAAAACATGGGAAGTGACTTAGTTGGCAAAGTGCAAACTGGCACAGTGGTGTGTACCTATAATCTCAATGCTTGGTAGGGGGAGGAGGAGGCTGGCTGGGGGCAGGGTGGAGATCCCAGGGGCTTGCTGGCCAGATTCAACTAGTTAAATCAGTTGGCTCGATTCAGTGAGAGACCTGTCTAAAAATAGAGGTAGAGAGTACTAAAGGAAGACATTTGTCATCAGCTTCTGGTCTCCACAGGCACATGTGTGTGCACTTGCACACACACACATGATCATGTAAACAACCACACATGCAGACAAAAGCAAACCAGTCAACCTATGTGGGCAATTGCATGCGATTCAAGATGACAGTTAAGACACTTATGAACAGTTTTACTGGTTATTACCACACTCATATCATTTTGTACTAAACTGTTTTCCTTACCATACTGATGGAAGACACTTTTTCCCAGCAAGCTGAGTTATAATTCAGCATGGTGTCTTCTAAAGGGACTTCAAGCTTGTTCCCCAGCAGTCTGTTTTCCATTTGGAACCCATAAAGCCATCTGAAGTGCAGATCATTAGGAAGTCAGCGGTAGTTGTCCCTGCAAGGTTGCTGAGGGGTGAATTCAGAGCAACAAGATAAAATCCAAAGCAGGAGAGGAAACCAGGTGGAGACTCGCTGGGGTAGCACTTCGGGGTGGAGGGGAACTGTTTCTAAAATGAGGATTTAACAAATTATGATCTCCGCTCCATTGCTTGTTCACATGAAAAACTAAAGCTTCAATTTAACTGCAGGCTATGGGCATTTCATCCTGTCGGAGCCAACTGTCTCCTTTCCAGAGCTGGTGTGGAAATGGGGAGGCGCTAAGCCAAAGATTTGGATGCAGGTTAGCTACACTCAGTAGCCATCCATGCCGATTCCTTTGTTGGATAGTCCTTTTATCTACTATATATTTTCCATTTGGCCTTTACATTATTGTGCCAAAATGAGATAGCGTTTTGCTTCTCCCTAATTCTCTGCTTTAAAGAATGTAACTGCTTGTCAGTGGTAGCATAGGCCTTTAATCCCAGAACTTGGGAATCTGAGGCAGATGGATCTCCGAGTTAGTTCGTCAGCCTGGTCTACGTACAGCCAGGGCTACAGAGAGACCCTGTCTCAAAAAACAAAATAATTATATATAGCTATGTATTACTTAGTAAAAGGGACATTAAAAAATCTATTGTTGGATTATTTTCACCAAGCAGACATCATTAAGTGTACCCTAGCCAATATGCACCCCTGCCTCAGATGGCTACTGGGCTACAACCTGTCAAGTCTATGAATAGGGAGACAGCTCTGCATCGGTGCCTTGAAGCCTGGGTTCTCTTATCTTCCAAGTGACTTGACATCATTGGCTTGGGCATAGTAAGTAATTTCTGGACTAGACAGTATGAAGCAGAGTAGGGCTTATTACAGTTATCTTTAAAAAGGGTTTGAGGGTTTTGCCTGCATGTATGGATATGCACCACCTGCACTCCTGGCACCCTCAGAGGTCAGAAGGTGGCTTTTGATCCTCTGGAGCTAGAGTTCCAGACGGTTGTGAGCTGCCATGCAGGTGCTGGGACTCAAATCCAGATCTTCTAGAATAACTAATGCTCTTATCTTAGCCACTGAACCAGCTGTTTTAGAGGTACCTTAGTTTAGATTTCCTAAGCCGCAGTCAGAGAGGTGTTCAGAAAGAAAATCCCGAGAGCACGTGTGTGGGCTTCTCAGCGTCACACTTCGTTTTTACAATAGTCATATAGAGAATTTTGGGTTTTGAAGCTATTATCTTCAAAGGGTTGCGAAGAAACCCAAATGAGATCACAGGGAGGTTCCCAAGGGGCACTGACAGGATTATAAACTGTCGAGGGAGGGGCAGGAAATCATTACTGTAACAAAGTTGGTGTTAAAATTCCTAGAAAATGCCTGGGTAAAGGAGTGGGCCCTACAAGGCCGCCCAGTTCTAGACTCTAAGCCGGCTTCATTGCTCTAACATCCATATCCGAAAGGAATGTTATGTTAGTGACCTTCACGGCAAATGTCAATTGTGTTGAAGCTCTCACTTAGTCTTCAAGAGGCTTCAACCAGAATCCTTGGTGAGCAGCCCCTTTCTGCTTTCACGACCTCATTTTTCTTTTGTCCTGCCTCTTAATTCAGTACCAAGTGTCACCATATTCAACAATATAGGCCACCATAATCCAACAGGAAGCATTTGTACCTAAACACCCGAGAGTATGATGGAAATTCTAACAGGCATTTCTAGCTCCTGTGTCAGTGGTGGGACCAGTCTGAGACCAAGCCTTTGGCTGACAGGAATGCCTTTATGCTGCATCTAGCTGTTCCAGTCAGCTCAGTTGTCTAGAGGAAGGCCTGTAGCTTGTCTAGGAAAGCTGCAGAAAATATGAATTTCCCACTTTCCTTAGAACTTAATAAAAGACCCTTAAATATAGCACTCATAAAACAAGTACAGATCATGTGAGTGTAGAGAGGCTTAAGGTATTTCTGTATTTTATAGACTTGATTTAAGCTCCTTGCCAAGGCCTATGGGGTGCAGGATATCAAAGGCCTGTCATAGTCTGTGTTCTCAAACACTGGTATCTACATGCACTAGCCTAACAGAAACCTCAGTTCAATCCTTCTCTGCTGAGGTTCACTTTCTGGCCAGTGCCAGCAGCCTCCTCTGCGGCAGCCTTGGCTGGAACTCCTTTCCCAGTGCTGCCTTCAGTGCAGGCGGAGATGCCTCCAGGCTCTTGGCACCCTAAGAACCTAAGACCTCACAGTTTTCTGCTCCATCTCACTTACCAGAGGATTCTATCTATAGCTATCCAATTTGTCTGGAATGAGACGTTTTGAATTCTTGCTCTACCAGCTCAACACCCAAAGTAGACCAGTTGGTAACAAAGTTCTTTGATTCACAAGGAACTGTGAGAAAGTTCTACGTAGAATCATGGAAACATTGACCAAAGGATGACCTCACACATTGGTCTTCCTCTCAGGAAGCTGAATGGCATAGACTCAGACACTAGGGATGCTGTGTGCTCAACTGCAGTGAGTTACTGTAACTGAGGAGTGCAGGGGTAGTGTCCCCACACGAGCACAGGCTATATTCATTACTTAGCCACACTTCTTACATACTATTCAAACACCATAGATTTCTTCAGTCTGATTAACACTGACAGCTAATGAGACTTAGGTATGACATTCTATGATGCTCATGTATCATAGGGGCCAAATTATATGCCTGTCTTTTATCTTCTATAGTGCAATAAAAACACTGAAACCTTTATCTTCATATCTTTATTATGTTTGGACCTTTAAGAAACATATACCATCATATATACCACTATTCAGTAAAAATCTATTCTAGGTTTTAGGAAGCACATACCACAAACTATCTTGTTTCTGGTCTCTAAGACTACCAAGGATTTATCAAAAAGGTAGGCTCTGATCTATGGAATCTCAAGCCTTGAGGTTTTCATCACTGTAAAATATGTTCAAGTGGATAAACTTTATTACTGTTTTTCTTCTGGAACAGGCTAAGTTTTAAGTTTGTAGTCCATTATAAGAATATTCCATTCCTTAAGCTCTGTTGTCTATCATGTCTTTGGAAAACCAACCCGGTTTAAAAAAAGTATTTCTTTTCCCCTGTACAGTGAGGATGAATTTCCCAGAACACATCCCATATTAACTAGAATGAAAACACTAGAGATAAAGTACACGTGCTGTGCTCACGCTAATGACTATTCACACCGTAACTACTCTACCATGGAGCCACTGCTGCACCAGACCAACTACGTGTAGTTAGTCTCAGGCTACGTTCCACCCTGGAAGAGAACTCCTGGATCTGACATTAGAAATACTAAGAGTAACAAGCTAACAAACGTACTCACACAACGTTTTCAAGAGGGTCCTCTGTACAAGAACACAGGACAGGGGCTTGGAAAGCTGTGAACAGAGCTGGGAAGGGTTAAAGCTATGGCTTTGCTGAGCACCCACGTGAGATGAAGGAAGGCATTTGTAAGAGTAGATTCTGCAGCATCGAAGGTAATTCTCGAAAAGAGCTGGGTGTCTTCTCAATTAATCTCAGTTCTGAGGCTTCAGAAGTTGAGAGCTACCAACAGTATCCAAAGGAAAGCCATTTCTGAGATGCTAAGAAAGGTGCGTGCCTGACATTAGGCTGTGATGTTGATGGTTGAAAAGACTTTGGTGGTATCAATGGAAAAGGAAATAAAATAATTAATACACAGACCACATAACACCATTAAAACCAAAAAACTTTTTTTTCCATTTAAAAAAGTTTTCGGACACATAAAACAAGGCAACATTTATTCCTTCTTCTCATCTTCTGGCATGGGGTCTGTGGGTGGCTCCTCTACTGTTGCACTGTTGCTCTCTGAGCCAGTATTACTATCACTGGTCCCTTCGACCTCCATGCTGTCAACCCCCTCCTGCCCACTCTCTTTGTCCTCAGGAGTAGATGTGCCTTCTTCACCATTCTGCTGGCTCTCTGTCGTTTCTTCCAGGTGTGTCTCCTCTGTAAGACACATTTGCAACAGTCAGTTCTAAGACAAACACTGACTCTAACTATGCTGATGGCATAAGACGTTCTGTCCAATATTACAGCCACTAGCCGCACATGGAGAAGCACCTGAAATGGACCAGTATGACCCAAGAATTTTTAAGCATATTTCAGACAACTTAGAATACAAAAATCTACATTTTTAACCTATAGGTTTATGACATTTAAATTCAAACCCAACACTTGTGAGAACTGAGCTTTTCAAAGTATGAAGTGTACAAAACACACACATTGGATTTCGAAGACTTGCTATGACAAAAGAATATAAGACAGTTATGGTCGTTGTGTGTGTGATCGTGTGTGCATGTGCACACACCATTTGTAAGTTAGAGGAGTGTTGTGTTCCTCAAGAACTGTCCACCCTTTGGAGACAGGATCTCTCACTGGTCCTGAAGTCACCAAGTAGGCTAGGCTGGCTGGCGATGAGCCCCAGGAATCTGCCTGCCTCAGTCTCCACTCCTGCTGTTTACACACGGGCTCCAGTCCCACCCACTAAGCTCTCTCTAGTCTAGAATGTTAATAATTTAAAGATGTTGGTAACATTTCACTATTCTGAATTTACTGGGTTACATGTAACATTAAAACTAAGCCAGAGACATGGGCACCTGGTGTTTCAGGTGCACAGAGGGCTGAGGTTAAGACTGCTTGTGCCCAGGGCTTGAGGCCAGCCTGGGCAACATAGCATAGCAAGATCCTGCCTGAAACACACAAAATGAGGGCACAGAATGAAGATGCCATGCTCTGCTGCCAAATTCCAGTCCTGCTGGGTCATTTTCTTCAGGAAGTTAAGACCATAAGGTTTTTGACAACTCATTTTTTCCCTTCAGTTCCCCCCTCCCTTTTCCTTAAGTTAGAAGACAAAAGTATAACACCCTGTGCTGTCAGAGTAAGAAAGATCTCATTCAAGGGGAAAACAGACTCAGGACTGAGCACAACCTTGTTGCAAGCAGAATCTGATTCTCAAGCACCCGCTGTAACCACAACAATGTGTTCCAGGCTCAAATTCATGGTAAAAAAGAGGTTCACAAGAATAGAAAGAGGCCCAGAAAAATGAAGATTAAACCCAGACTTGTCAGAAAAGATAATCTGCTGAGTTACACACTGCATAACTGCTTGGTAGAGGTGCTTATGTTCATTAAACCCTGAACAGGCAGTTGCTATTTGAGTATAAAGTATGCCAGTGTCCCTTCTATTTCCTGTGAACTCTACTGGCATCCCCTGACTACCGATGGCTTACTTCTGTTTACCCACGAGACAGGACAAATGCTGCCAGAAGTTAAGCTGATCTCAAAATTCTAAGAATAACCAAATTTATTAGTATTTTATCTAAACTTTACCTTTAAAAAAAAACAACCAAACCCCAAAAATGCTTTTATTTAGGGAAATCAGAACATCAAAAAGCAAACTGCTCTATGGTGAGGTTAGTTATCCATAGGCCTAGATAACTGTCATTTTAGGCTTTGTGGGCCAGGAAGTCTTGGTTACAAGTTCTAAAAACTCTCCTCTCTCTCCCCCCCCCCACACGTTATCACCTCAAAGCAGCCACAGATGAGTGTGGCCATCTTCCAGTGAAACTTTACTTACAGAAAGATGAAGGCAAGATCTGGCTTACAGATTTACTTTGCTCAAAGCCTAGGTATCAAAGACCAAACGAATCTTGGGGACAATGGTAAAGGTTAAAATATTATTATTGCCTATTAACCCTATGTCAAATCCAGTACCAGAATGCACTCAGAGGCAGGTACTTTTCAATGAAGAAACGAGCTCAGTAAAGTCACAGTGCCAGCAATGGGGAAATGGACAGGATCCCTTTCCATCTGTCTCCAGAGCCACACGTGCCCACCTGGGTTCTACTATGGAGAGACTGGAAAGTCACAGGGATTAACTAACGGGAGTGGCTGCTGGCATCCAGAGGGAAAGGTCAGAAGGTAGCTATTAGGGCCCTCACATGTTCCTGCCAAGGAGCTGGTTACCTGTCTCCATAGGGATGCTCTCTTCATCCTTCTTCTCCTCAGCTTTGTTTGTTGCTTGCTCTTCCTCAGGGGCAATGCTGCCCTGACTGCGCTCAGCTTGCTCCGCTGCTTCCTTCTCCCGCTCCTCCTGCCTTTTGCGGGCCTGCTCCTCTGCCTGTGCAATTTCGGCTGCGATTTTCTCCATGTCTACTTCCACCTTCAGACCGCATAACTAGTCAAACACAAATCAGACAACTCTAAGTAATGTTGCCTTCTTTGGACCTTGGGATCAGGTAAGTTATTTCTTGGCTTAATAATGGTATTTACATGGGAGAGTAAAACATATTAGTGTTTTGTCCTCAAACTGTACAGGACAAAAAAGCTGTTCTAGCAGCAAACCAGACATGGCAGGGCAGGGGCTGCTGGGGGCACTGCCAAGACTGGGCTAGCCTTAGGAGGCCCCACTCACATGTCAGCTACCAAACACTATATTCATTCATTTTTTTAAGTTTTTTTTTTCAGAGACAGGGTCTCTCTATGTAGTCCTAGATGTCACTATGTAGACTAGGCTGGCCTTGAACTCATTGAGACTCTCTTACTTCTACCTGGGATCAAAGGTGTGTATCACCACGCCCAGTTGAGATTTACTTGTTTTAATACAAAGTGAAACTGAACTACATCTAATGAATACACCCAAGAATAAATTACAATAAAGTGAAAATAATTCATAACTACAAAGATTTTAAACAAAAGCAGTAGAGGGATCTATCACCTGTGGGCCTACTCCTTCAATGTATACTACATGACACTGCAAATTTATTGTAATTTTAAAAAAATATTTATTTATTATGTATACAATATTTTGTCTGTGTGTCTGCCTGCAGGCC
>LOJH01001960.1:20002-40593 GCA_001685095.1 Ellobius talpinus
GGTTGCTGGGAATTGAACTCAGGACCATTGGAAGAGCAGGCAGTGCTCTTAACCTCTGAGCCATCTCTCTAGCCCTGTAATTTTTCTAAAAAACGGGAATAAGTTTATAAAGACAGTATGAGTTATCCTGTGATGTTAGTATTGTTTCAAGCATTACTTTAAGAAAAAAACCAAAGCAACAGGCACATGATAAAGGCAGTCATTGAATGGAATGGATACCCTTTTAAGTTCATTGTTAAAGGAATCTGTGCTTTCCAGGAATTTCCTCTTCTTTTCCTGGTGTCGCTCCTCTATCTGAAGAAGTTCGGCTTCTAGTTTTCGCTGCAAGGTATCAGATCAGATTAGGTACAATTAATTATACCTTCTCTCTAAAGCAGATGTAAAGCACACCAAGTGTGTCATTTAAAAAAGCTTATACTTTAATTTCGCATTTTTAATTATGTGAATGTGTATGTGGCTATGTGCACAGGTGGAGCTGCCCAGGGAGGTCAGAAGAGGGTGTTGGGTGCCCAGGAGCTGGAGTTACAGACGGTTGTGAGTCACCTCAGATGGGTTCTGGGAACTGAACTCAGGTTCTCTGGAAGAGCTACATATGTTCTTAACCACTGAGCCATCTCTCCAGCCCAGTAACTTTGCATTTAAAAAAAATTAGGTATAAAATCTAGCTATTTTTTAAAAAAACATAACATAGGGAAGGAAAGACTACCATTAACAAGATGTTAATGAGTAAATTCTTCGGGAAAATCATTTCATAGTAATGCAGCAAAGGCTGACGGGGTGCCCCAAAATTCTTCAGTTTGCACCTATCTTTTCACAGGTCTACTTATAATACACTGTCTCAGAGCCACATCATCTGGGACGTGTGGCAGAGACTCCTCTTATTAGAATGAATGCTTTCCACCCTTACCTGATGAACCATTAAAGACTGGACCTGTCGCTTGAGGACCTGCATTCTAGCTGTTGTGACAACCGACCGCACATCAGGGACCACACTCTCACTGAGGATCTCACTGATGAGGCGGTGGTTTCTCTGGAAACGGGCGGTAGCTGTATGCTTCATTGAAAAGCCGTCATCATAATCTAGAAGGAAAGAAATGTTCTGGGAATCAGCTGGCTAGTCACCAGGACAGTGGTAACAAGAATCACCAAGTAAGCATGGTCCTCAACTGTCCTAGCAAGTAGGCTTGCCCAGCATCAGGGGAGTCAGGGCAGGCCACAGTAAGAACCACACAGAGACAGAAAACACAACCAGCCGAAATTTTTCCATAAAGCTAGTAGGCAGGTGTTCTCAACCCCAGGGTGGGGTACCAAATGACCCTTTCATAGAGGTCATATATCAGATATTTACATTATAATTCATAACAGTAGCAAAATTAGTTATGAAGTAGCAACACAAATAATATTATGGTTGGAGGTCACCACAACACGAGGAACTGTATTAATAAAGGGTCACAGCATCAGAAAGATTGAGAACGACTGTACTAAGAGATAATTCATGTCTGAGGTTTGGCTAAAATACAAACAACATATGTTCACATCTCTTTAGGCCCTGGGATCCATGTGAAGCCTGCATGCGATGGCAGTACTTGAAATTCTGCCAAATGTTCCACTCTCCCAGTAGCATTTGATAAATGCTGGACTGTAAATAGGAGGTATCTTTATCATAGTTCTTAAAATTAATAAAAATATCCATTTGTAAAATTAACTTATCACCATCTTCTCTAGCAGTATTTAGTTTTCCAGGCAGTACTTATAACTTATTACATTAAAAAAATGGTTAAAGACCCAAACTAATCTCACAGAAAAAAACAACTTGATTTCAAGGCTGGGAGGCTGCTCACATGAGGATCTGTGAGGCAAGCATGAGGATCTAAATTTGGAACCAGCCAGTATCAAGTAAAAGCTGGGTGTGGCAGATTTAGGAGGCTCGGCAGTCATTTGAGCTAAAACAGCAAGCTCTAGGTTCAGAGAGGTACTCTATCAAAGAATAAAGCAGAGAAGAAACTGAGGAAGCAATCTGGATGTCACCTCCGACCACCACATGCCTGCACAGGGAAGTACAAGGGCATACACCACACCCAACCACATTACGAAAAGGTGGAGAGTGAGGAAGACACTCAACATTGACACACACAAGAACATCCACTACACACTCTGAAATACTTGATTATAACTTATTTTTAATTTTTGCCAGTTTAAACATGTAGTTTAAACAGTTTAAACATGAACGTATAAAGGTGCTACCCAAATTTAGGTACATACAGTACACAACTGTGTTATTTTTGGTATGTGTGATGCATGTATGTGGGTCTGCAGTGTGCACACATGCATGCAGAGGCCAGAGAATGACAGGCGTCTTCTTCTCTTTCTGCCTTATAGACAAGGTCTCTCACTGAACTGGAAGCTCACCATTTTGACTAGACTAACAGCCCACCATGGTCCCAGAATCTGCCTGTTCCAGCTCCCCAATGCTGGAGTTATGGGTATGTGCCAGCTGTCCTATGCTTGGCCTTTTATATGTGTGCTGGAGATTTGAATTTAAGTCCGTGTGCTTGCACAGCGAAAGCACTTACCTACTGGGCTCTTGAGCCCCAGGGTGTGTGATCTTTCTGAGACAAAATCTACTGTGTACCCCAGGCTGGCTTTGAACTCCCATCAGCCTGCCTGCCTTAGTTTCTCAGGTCTGGGATAACAAGTGTGCCCTATCATACCTAGCATGTGTGCTTATTTCTGGAACACAAGTATCTCCTTTATCTTGCTTTATCACCTTCATCTGGGAGTCATCTGTCGTAATATCTACTTTTCTTTGCACTAACTCATTAAACAAAGCAAGTTTTCCTTCCAATATAGGTAAAAATAAAGGTTGTCTTTGAAACAGCCAAGCCTTAGTGTACAGGGGCCGTGCTTAGGAAACCCTGCAACACATGGAAGCCGGCATGCTGCACATGATGGTCTCTGAAGTCATTTAAAAAGCCTTTGCTATCTTGCGTGAATCAAGGTCTGACTTGTGGACTTTCTGAGAGTTTTCTGAGGAGTCTGCAGATGTCGCCCCCGTATCTTGATGTGTGGCTCCATCTCTTGGTTTTCTGTATAGTTCTACCTCTCAAGTTCTAGAGCAGTGGTTTTCAACCTGTGGGTCTAGACCCGCTGGAGGAATCAAATGACCCTTTCATGGGGCCGTATATCAGGTATCTTCCATTTCAATACTGACATCATGATTCATAACTGTACTAAATTACAGTTATGAAGTAACAATGAAATAATTTTATGGTGGTGGGGTCACCACATGAACCGTATTAAAAGGTGACCACATTAGAAAGTTGAGAAATACTGTCCTAGAGGGTCACATTATATGAATATAGCTTCTTAATTATATCCCATGTTACTGCTCATGTAAGAGCCTCTCAAGCTTAGTTCCTGCTGTTATATTTTGCTTAGGAAATATTTTATTCTCTACATATGGCTTCTAAGATGCGAACCTTTGTTTCTACTGTATAGATAGATTCACTCTCACAGTTACTGCAAACCTGCTCTTCGATTGTTTTAGTCATCTTTTTCCTTGTATCAATCATCTCATCTGGGTAATTTAAGTCTGCATATGGACTTTTAGCAGTACTAATAATGCTTAACGCTCAATTTCTATTTCTAGTTCAAATTTTATTATGTCCTACTTATTTATAAGAACTTTTGCCAGTAACACCTCAATGAATCCTTCTGAAGCTCCTTTCTGCTCCTTCATCCTACTTGGCTGAATTTATTCCTGTCTTTTGGTGTTGTAACCTCCTCCACTCTTTAAATCTCTTTAAAGTTCTTAAGAACCCCTCTGGTGTGTTTAAAATAGGATCTTAAATTATGATCCTGGAATTTTTGTGGCTGGCAATTGCCACTTCCAATCCTGTTTGTTCAGCATGGAGTAAGACACAGAGACATTTACACAGCATGCCAAGTGAGTGGATGAGCATGCTCCTAAAGGGAGGTGACTATCTTGGGAGCACCTTATAGTTACAGACTGCCTGGCTGCAGAGGCCAGGAGAGTAATCTGCTCATCTGCACATGGAATCCTAACTAGGAAGCCTGGCCATCTGTGAGTAATGTATGTGTGTAATATATGATACCCTGTCTACATGTAATATATGACACACTTAGGAGTGATCTCAAGTGGTATTCTCAAATTCATATTAAATTTTGAATAAGGTTTTATAATGCTTCCAAACACTCATTAATTTTTGCTTCTAAGAGCCTTTAATTCAGCAAATTCAGGTAATCAGTAAGATTGGGTATGGCAATTAAGAGCATGTGCAGCCCTTCTAGAAGGCGAGCGCTCAGTTCCCAGCACCCATGCCAGGGAGCTCACAACTGCCTATAACTCCAGCTCCAGAGGGTGTGACACCTTCTTCTGGCCTCCTCAGGCGCTGGACTCACATGTACAAACCTACAGGCTTGCTACACACATAATTTAAAAAAAAAAAAGACTGGATGTAACTGGATAACTTCAAACTTTTAGAAAAGAAGTTATCTGGGTGTGGTAGCACACACCTTTGATCCCAAGGTTCAAGGCAGAGGCAGGGGCAGATATCTGTGAATTCAAGGCCAACTTGGACTACACAGTGAGCTCCACTCCAGGACAGCCAGGCTATTGTAGATATCCGGCTCTCAAAAAGCAAAACCAAACCAAACCAAACAACAACAAACCAAAACTGCTGCAAAAAACCAAACCAAACCAAAAGAACTAACCAACTAACCCAAAGAAACCCCCCCAAAAACAAACAAACAAAAAAACTGCCATAATGTCACTTAGGGTGTGTCCGCAGAAGCCTATAATCCAGGGTTTGGAGGCCGAGGCTGGAGAAATCAGTTCAATATAAATCTGTGCAACACAGTGAGATCCTATCTTTAAAAAACAAACAAATCCTATATTCTGAGTACAAAGACACTGAAAAGTAACACATACAGCTGTTTTTCTTTACTCATTTTCCACACTCTAAAATCCTATTATTGAAATAACTTAAAATTACGCTTTCCATTTAATATAATAAAAGCCTTGAATTAAGATTTATCTTCTATTTTAATTCAGAGAGAATGCACACACAAAACCCACTTCCCTCCTTACCATCTGGATCCTCAGCAGGCTGAATGCTCATATAAGGTTCTCCTTTCTCCATGCGAGACTGTCTCTGTCGACTTTCTTCCTCTAATGCAGCTTCGGCACGACTTTTTGCATTAATATATGCAAGGTATGCAGGGGAATTATGATAGGCCTTCATAGATTCATTGTACTCTATCTGAAATTGAAAGGGGTGTTGGTGTTTTATAATGTACGTCCTACAGGCTACCATGTGTGCCTGCCTCAGGCATCTGAATGTGGGGCACAAGGCAAAGCATGGTGTGATGAGAGCCATCTCTCTTTCTGACAGAGAACACGAGGTTCAGACAGTAGGTGAATGGAGCTTGGTGGACGCAACTTCAGTGCTGCCTCAGTTTTCCGGTCAAGCCTTATGTTTCTTTCACAAATAATAAAATGTTTTATTTATATTTAAAATATTTTATTTATCCCTTACCTTTTCGGCTTCGTATTCGTTTAAATATTCTTGTTTCTCTTCATCAGTGAGATCTCGCCACATGCCACCAATAATCTTGCCAATTTCCCACAACTTTAGGTCAGGGTTGGAAGCCTTTACTTGGTCCCAGACCTTAAAAGTCAACAGTTAAAAATTCAATATTAATGCCTAAGTATATAGTCATTTAAAAATACTCTACTATGGAACCCTTTAAATACAAACAAAGGCAGAGAAGACAGTATCAAACTAGCATGTACCAATCAGCCTGCTTCAAAACTGCCAACAGCTGGCTTATCTCATTTCATCTTTACCCTGGCGGATCTCATACACCATGTCATTTTACTCAATTACTTCAAACTGATAATTTAAGAACACCATTAATCACAGTACATGCTTACAGCAAATTAAGCAAACAATTAAAATGTCTCTAACAGTTCAAGCAAATTTAGAAGAGTTAATTTGTATAATACAATGGCATCATACTATCAAACACATAAATAATAATTATGATCAAAATAATACTTTTACTATACTTACAAATTAATTCATTTTATGCCCTTGGAATTGATCCTAAGGGCTCTGATGGCACATGTTTTACTACTGAGCTACATCTCAGACTTATTCTTAATAAAAATAAGATATTAATATATACAGTCTTGCATTCTCCTTTCTTTCTTTTTTTTCTTCAAGACAGGGTTTCTCTGTAGCTTTGGAGTCTGTCCTGGGACTCGCTCTGTAGACCAGGCTGGCTTTGACCTTAACAGAAATCTGCCTGCCTCTGCCTCCCAAGTGCTGGGATTAAAGGCATGCACCACCACCACCTGGCACATTCTCCTTTCTACTTAACATTTTTCTCATGTCTTTCAATATTCTCCAAAAGGTATTACTCATGGCTACAGACTAATCTGTTTAAAAGATTTTAGCAGTTTATTTAACCATGCTCCTCTTCGATCTGAGTTCTGGAACTCTGAAATCAGAACGAACCACTTAATCCTTCCCCCTATTTTGTGTAAGGACAACGCTGAGCCTGTCTGCAGTGGCGTGGAAGGCCATCTTCTGGTCCCCAGTACACACCTTTCTGCTGTACCTCATGTAGGGCATCAGCGGCTTATCTGGTGGCTTTGGAGGCTTTGGAATCGTGATACCAGATGATGCCTGTAAAAGAGTTAAACACATTCATTCTTCAATTGCTAGGAGCTCACCAGAACCTGAAAGAAAGCCCCTTAAAAATTCTAATGCGCCTTTCTTCTACTCGTCCATGGATACAAGACTCTTATCATTTTCGCCAAAGAAAATAGATATCACTGTAAATTCAGAAATGTTTATATCAAAGGAAAACGACTTTAAACACATAATATTTAATGTTTTACTTAGCAGTTTATTTCCACTGTTGGACAGCCTGGCTGCAAGAATAAAATATTATACATAATTCATACACTGAAAATGGAATTATATGCCAAACACCTCACACTTAGGACGTTACCTTTTATTTGCTCAGTTACTATTACACATACAGTCAACGCTGGATATCTTCAGACTCTGAGCACTTACCATACGCACACTGCCTACAGAGGATCTCGTTATATCAGGAATGTACCCCCATACAAATAGCATAAAGACCACCTCCCACGTTAAAAAAAAAATCACCAATAAGAAATAGGAGGTAACTAGAAACCTAGCAAGCACATTTAAAAAGAAAATAAAATATGTCCTTTAGAAATAGATTTATTTCTCTTAAGGTTTTACATTATCTTGTAGTTTTGTTTCATGTCTCTGTAGTCTTGGGGCAGCAGTTTTCCTACAGTGGATCAAGATGCACAGACTCAAGTCACACTGTCCTTGTCCTCATTAGACGGCCACATGGAAAAAAGGAAGCGCGTTAGGTGCTGACACTGGCAGACCTTGCTCATGTTACTTTTGAGGCCCATTCCAGAAAATTGCTTTTGTGGAGAAGAAATGAGGACAAGGAAGGACAGGATACAGAAAAAGGAAAATTAAAAAAAATATTTAAAGTGATTGGTCCTGTCTATGCAAGGAGATACAGGCACAGGCAAGGAGACATCAGATGACTTCCAGCAGATGCCCCATATAAAGCTGCGACTCCAAGGGCATCTAGTTCTGAACTTTTCTATCTCCTCTTCATATCTCCACACTGATGAAGGGGCCAGAATAAGAAGGAACATGGTCTATCAGACTTGGCTCTGACATCACGGGGGAAGGAACCCTGATACTGACTCACGGTCAGAATGGGGAGAGGACTGCTTGCTTCATTCACTCTCATCACCAACACACCAAGTCCTTGCTGCTGGGACCCACAGACAGATGTGGTCTTAACCAGCAGTGGGTGGTGAAATGAAGCGAGACATGTAGGCAGAATTGTCACAGTGGTTAGAGTAGCCAATCAGGGATGTGGGCACCACTGCAGGAGCCCTAAGAAGTCAAGAGTCCTACACGGCTAACCTTTGCATGGAAAGTCTGCTTCCCAATACAGGACATAATTAGAAAACATTTCTAACCCAGTCCCAGACAAACTTTTGGAACACAAAGTGAGTGACAAATAAAACAAAATAAAGTTTGCCCATATTTGAAGGGACCAAAATACTGTTAACAAGTAAAAATTCTAACACGTTTACATTTCAAACTTTGGGTATACATTAAAACAGCTAAAATCAAAGTTTATTAATATTTTCCCAAATCTTCCAAAGAATCACATTTTAGAACATTAATAGATTTGCTAATTCACCTCCTTTCCAAAAAAGGGACCCAAACAGAATTACAAATAAAGAACAAAACAAAACAACACAAAATACTTCCCCTACTCCCTAAGAATAATAAGTGAAATTCCAGTTGGTTTGGAGACCCTAAAGAAGTTTATCATCACATATCACTAATTTGCTTAACATCTCAGACTCCTTTCTAAATGTCCCAAACATTTTCTACTCTGCACCGAGTGCGTTATTCCGTCCTTTCTTGTTAAGAGTCAACTAGAAACAGCTACTAGAAACTGCAATTGGCCATGCTCTTTGGCTAAGTGGTCCAGGAGCACAATTTTGGAGAGCTCAACTTTGCTGTCGATGAGGACCTTTCCTTGTTGCTATCAGGAAATCCACCTGTAGCACTAAGTCTCCACCTTCCCAATTTCTTTCTTCCCATTTGCAATGAATTGGAGATGGGAAGCAAATACTTAGGCTTGTAAAAACTGTTCTGATCTAAGAGTTAGGTCCTGGTCAATCTGTGGAGAAAGTCCATGATTTTGTGGTCGATTCATCTTGAATAGCACAAGAGAATTTTTTGTTGTTTCTCAATTCTTAGCTGTTTCTCTGGTAAGGTCTTATTTAAGGATTTTCTTCTGGAGGCCGGATTTCTACTAGCAAGAAGTAGGCTACTTTTAACACTCTATTTCAATCTGTTTACGATCCTGTATATTAGAGAATGTGAACCATCACCTGAATAAACCAATCAGGCATGGGCTGCACTCAAAGCTATTCTAAATCCTCCAAAGGTCTCAATCTGGTACCTAAGTGCTTTATTATCTGAAAACAATCCACATTTTAAGACAGCTCTTGACTGGAGTTTCAAAGAGTCATTTAACCAAATCACCATGGCTATTTATAGAAAACAATTTACTCAATAGGAACATTTCTCACAAAGTAGTGCATCATTGGGGTCATTCTCTACAAACCCTTTTCATAAGCATCTGAGTCTCAAAACACTAAGTCAGACATACAAGAGAATGCAAGCCCTAGGTTTCCAGCAGTCTGCTCACACATCAGTCTGGTGGTAACAGAACAAAAGGACAATAATACAAGGAAACAACTACAGAGAAGGCACACACCAAACTTCACCCCTAACCCACTCCCCTACCCGGAAGGCTAGAGCTCACTCTGCGTTCTGAGTTCTACTCCCTAGGAGGGAAAGGGTTGAGAACACATGACCAGCCTAGGTCCAGAAGGAGTGAACTCTCCCTTTTCTAATCAGGTTTCTACTGAATGACCTTACTTTTTATCAACAGAGAGGCCTCACAGCTACCCACAAATTAAGAACTGGCTGTTTATACAAACCCAAAACCAAGTTATTCTAGGATCACAGCGACTACTGGCTCAATCAGCATGGCTACCGAGAGCTTAAAGTATGGAGTGATTCAGAAATCATCATTCTTACTTAATACCCATAAATAAAATTTCTGCATTAACACAAATGATCTAAAACTAATTCTGCTTACTATGTGAATTATAATGTTCTTTTTCATCCTATAACCTTGCCACTCATTACACTTGTGAAACAACACATTTAGGCCAGAGAAAAACATACACTGTTGCACATAGAAACTATGTGCATTGCACAATGCACACATAAACATATTTTTCAGAATCCTTTTCAGATACTGTGAAATACATATGGCACACAGAACTTGATATGCTTATGAAGTACAAATTATGCAGAAACAATGAAAAATTTAGACAAACAAAACCTATCAAGCTAAGCAATGTGCTTACCAAGATAGACACACGGTTTGATAGTGACGAGTTTTCAGCTATAGCTTTACTACAGGGTGAGAGGGTTTTGTCTGGTTCTTTGAGTTACATTTCTTTTTTATGAAAACAGCAAATGAAAAACCAGACACTAAAAAGATTACAGCCATTCTGTGTTGTATATATTCTCTCACCACACCACATTCTAATGGAGGTACTTGACTTTTGGATTTATTACCTTAATTTCTGTGGAGTTTAAAATAATTTAAAAATAAAAGCTTTGAAGTATCCAGTTTTGATTATCTTAGTTGGATCACTTAAATGAAACACCCCAAATTTTAGGAATCATCTTTCTCACAACAGACTGGAAATAGACCTCCAGTTGTACTTATCTGACACCAAGAATTCAAGTTTTATTCTGAAATTCCTTGAGGTGACAGTAAAATCTTTTTCTGTGTTAAACTGGAAAGAAACGAGTCTCAGATAGGTCAATTACTAAATCCAAAAGACAAATAGCTGAATGTGGCAGTTTGGATGGGCAGGTCTGCCCAAAGTTTTCTAGTCCAGATGAAGCCAGGTCTAGTCCAAGCATTCCTTAAGAAACTACATCCTTGAGAGTACCGCCAATTACCTTAGACAACAAAAGACACCCTTCATGACTTAATGTTAACCAAAAGAATTCGAGATTTGTTTACATAGATAGTATGAGCATTAAGTGTTTAAGGCTTAATCCCTATTGATCACCAAACAGAATGGATTTCTTTTCTTCCAAGTATATATCCAGACTGCACTTTTTTTTTTTCCAGTGTAAGACTGTACAAAACAGTTGAAAAGTCAGGTTAAATCTTTTTTTAAATGGCTGTGCTTCTGATTCAAAAGGACCTAACTCTGGAGGCATTTCTGGTCAATTCCAGTTGTTTGCCGGAGGCTGTAATAGTTGATTCTCCTACCGTGACCCGGCTGTTGGTGCCCGGGTTCCCTCCCAGCCTGTAGTTGTTGTAGGCGAGATGACTGTATGGATTGTATCCCACAAACCCTGGTGTGCTGGGCATTTGCTGATGGAAACAAATGAGACAAAAACACGAATGAGAAATGAGCTCAAACGAGGAAAACACAGAAATGAAAAATGATCTGCAATATGGCATGCAAAAGCAACCTGAATTTAAACAAGCAATGATGTGTTGTAATTGTTCTTTTTGTTATTGTTGAGGAAATTAAGTTTTTTTTTTAATTGAGAAACCAGCCTGCAAGTATGTATGTGCATGCATGTGCATGTGAGATTGTGTATGTTTCTTCTCTTTCCCTCTTTTCCTTGGTGGGGGTTAGGGATGCTTGTGAGACAGAGTATGTTGTGTTTTGTTTCTGAGGAAGGCATCACACTGCAGTTTCAAACATCTACAACTACTTCATGGTCAATAGTATGAGATAAGGATTTGGCAATCTGTGATGTCTGAGATGGGAAAGCTTCAAGTATGATAAACTTTAAGTCTGAAAACACTACATGCAAACAAAACATGATTTATTGGACAGTTATGTGGATGCCACCAATGCACTCACTTACTAAAAACAAAAACAAATGGATCTGCTTTCAAAGACAGCTTTAAGTAATTTTATATGTGACAAATGAGAAGAGACTCAAATCGGGAGGCCAGGAATTGTCAGTAGGAAAGAACATATGCTGGATTCAATGGATGTCACATGCATGATTTCAAACAAGGACTTGTAAGAAATGCATAGATTTCATACTGGGGTACTATCTGATCTTTAACCCAGTCACTCTCATAGGCTTTCTCTTCCATCTCTTCTTTGATCCATCTTCCATAGGTGATCATGAACAGTTATGCATTTAATTTTAATGGGAACTACGTCTTTTTAGTTGACAGACTTGAACTTCTTTTTCATCTGATTTCCTGAAGGCTCTCAGCCTTTCCAAATACAACTGCTCACTGAAGCGACAAAATTCTTGATTTTTGTGAATTATGTGTTGATAAAATCACAAATGGGTTCTTATGTAATTGTGGCCTTGTGGTTAATACAATGACATCCAATGTTCATAAAAATCAAGACAAAATGCATTAAAAAATGTAGTAAAGAGAAACCAAAAATGTATAGTTTACTTAGTCAAACTCAATCATAATAAGTGATAGCAATGTCATTTTTACATGCAATTAACATAGCTCTCCTTGATTATACAAGAGTACACTTGACACATCCCCGCTAGACTTTAGTTGTCATAAAATCAATGTCATTTCCTAAAACATGCCCTTATACATATCCTTAGTATCCAAAGACATTCAAGTAGGCAGCACATGTGATACTTTTTAGAGAACAAAGTGATCAATTATAGCCCATAGTTAAAAAAGACGCAAATTAAGCATATTTAAGTAGCAAAACACAGATGAAATAGTAAAGGCACAAAAGAAGTGCATTTTACACATGGAGTGGCTCATCTGGGTGGTGGCGATGGTGGGAAAAGCAATGGAGTAAAAAAAAAAGAGAGAGAGAGAGAGAGCGGCTAACTCATTCTATATTCATTCTACTAGATGTTAGAATTCCTAGTTCCTGGATTTTGTGTGAAAATGTGAAATTGTGGTACGAGGGACAAAAAAGATCCCCTTCTTTGTATGAAAACTCAGGAGGGGATCCTGTTTTTTAAATATCTTTATTTCAAAAATAAATAGCAAGTTTGTTCATATAAACTACTGGAGGCACTATTTATATAAAATGATACCTCCAAACACTGCATAAAGAATGAGAGTTACAAGTTCAATATGAATCAATAACATGAGCAAATAGGGGAACTTAAAAAAAATGAAACTAGCATATAGTAATCATACCATTTCTAAAGTTGAAGGACCTAGTTATATCTTTGAGGCTCTTAATCGTTCAGCTCAATCTTTACCCAACCATGAGTATGTGATGGAGATGGTGGTAAGAATTATTCTTTAAGAAAGAAAATAATGAAGCACAAGACTTTACAGTCTACCAAAGTAACTTTACAGACTGTGTATTACATGAAGTGAACTTAAGAATGTATGATATGCTTTTTAAAAAGATCATCTCAGGAGAAACAAACTGCTGATAAATGTAACTAAAACATTCACCTACAGGTTAGTAAATCAGACTAGTTACCTAATGGAGGAAACAAAATGACAAAGGAACTCATTAGTAATAAAAGGAGACTAGCCTGAAATTAGTTGGTAGAGGAATGGAAGGAAGAGCTAGCAGATATTAAAGAATTAATTTGGGGCTGGGCATGCTGCTAATCCCAGCATTTGGGAGGCCGAGGCAGAAGGATCACCATTTCGAAGCCAGCCTGAGCTACATAGAGACCCTGTCTCAAAACAAAACAAAATAAATCAAAATAACCCTGACTCTGATTTTGTAGGATATGGTTATGCTAAGTGATTTTTGTTTTTTAAATGGTAAGAAAGCCATTTCAGCATTTCGACAAGGGCCTGCACCGCTGCTGTGAAATCTGAATTGTGGACTGGACGATTATTTTACATGCTGATCAAGCAGGGCTAGAGCTTGCTGGGTGAAAACAGTTTCCACCATCAGACACTTTGAAACAGATCAGTAGGCCAATCGGCATAATTTATGGAGAAGAACAAAATTCAGCAGCAAGTTCTGACCCACAGGTAATGAAATTCTTACTTGAGCAGCTTGAAAATAAGACTTATGATGAGTGTTGTTATCTTCAGAACTAGAAAGTTTATTTAATGCGAAAATTTTATATATACAGACAAGAAAGTTTAATTAAAAAATTTGTGTTGCTGGGGCTCCAACCTGAGGATACCTAAAGTATCCCTTTAGGTGAGCGCTCTGCCACTCAGAGCTATGTCCCTAGCCCTTAGAGTGAGAGAAAAAAAATGTAATAACCAGCTGAAGGTTAGGTTTAAAACCAACAATAGCAAAAGGATAAATAATGCCAGAATGAGCATTTAATCAACTTACAGACTCTTTAACAGGGAAAACAAGGAAGAAGTGTTTCATTCATTTCCCATTAGGAAAAAACAGCACAGGAGGTTGGAAGCTCACAGTATGTAATTTTAGATGTTGGGTTTAGTTCAAAGTAGGATGAAAAGAATTATTTTATTTAGTAGGAAGTGCTGATTTTTAGCTGAATTTTCTATCTTGTGGCTGTGATGACTGAGTGACTGTCACTGGAAGACATCTGGGTTTTTGTATCAAGGCCAGACTTGGCTATTACATTAACAAGAAAATTAAAACTTACTGTTGCAGGAGCTGGGGTGGGAGGTGGGGCATAAGATGGTCTTTCTGTTTGAAAGAAAATAAATAACTTCTTGTAAACAACTGAGATATAATACTATGCAACAAAACTACCAATGGTCCTGTTTTGAAGAAAAAAAAATGAGAGTAGTTTGGAATTCCCATTTGCTAGGGCATTAGTCTCGTATTAACACAGATTGATAAATATAAAAATTGAAACTTACTTGACATTTTGGAAGATTAAGTTCTCAGTTCCTTAAGAATGAATCTGAGACACTAAAATAAAAAAAAGAAAAAAAAGAAAAAAAAAGAGAATCAAAACTCAGCAAGCATAAGAGAATGTTTTCCTAAAGAATAGGGTAGTTTGATTGGTATTTCTGAGCAAAATTACATCACTATTAATTGCTAGTAATCAAGCCTTTTGCATATTTTTAACTAGTTCTTGTAATCATTTGGTTGATCAGAATTTGATGAAAGTTACTGGGAAATTTAGAGTTGTATTAGAAATGGATCTTTAAGTTTTTGCTTATGATATTGAGCCACGTCTTGTATGGAAAACATTTTGCTGATGCCATGCAAACGTTTACTTAAACTGGTTAAAAAAAAATAATGACAATAGAATGTGATGTATTATCAGGGTGACCCCAACAAGGCCTACCAGACACTGACAAATCCCTGACCAGCAGCTCTGCATTTTTTTTTAGGGGACATCTTTTATTGAGACAGAGCAAATGTCTTATTCCTGGAAACAGTGTGAAAGATAATTTGGTATGATAACGATCTTTACCTTCTCTTTTGTTGGTAAACAGTTTCATAAGTGAGGGAACACATTTTCAGAGTCTACTGGAATGACTCTTACTGGTCCTTTACAGCCCATTTCAGAAATTACTCAGGTACCTTCCTGATAAATTATCTGGGCAGAACAACTGCATCTTCTCTGTATTCTTATCTGGTTACAAAGATCAGTGGCATCTTCCCTTACACGATATGCCAATATGGCTCGGTTTTGTCTTCAAAGAGAGGAGGAATGGTCTAATTTATTACTGTATTGCTCAAACCTAGCTCAATTCTTCACGGATTTGGTTCTAGTATTACCAGCTCACAACATGGACAGATGTGAGCCCGCTCCTTACTCAACACACACCACAAATGGTAATATATAGAGATGAAAATTCATTTTTAGAAAGGTGAATAAACTATGCTTACTGGAGTACTTTCACCCATCGCTATGTACAACACTTTTTTCTTCTTCTAGTCTTCATTTTAAGAAAATACCTCACATCATGGGGTGAGAGTTCTGAGGTGGGAACTTAAGTTTCTCAGCCCAGGCCTCTCTTTTCTTCCATCAACACCCAGTGGGCCTTGCTGTGGGGAGCCCCGACAGACACTGTAACAAGGTCCCTGGTCCTTTACACTTCAAGGCTAACAAATGATTGCTCTCTAACTCGTAAGAGTGGATCTAACCCTAGTGCCTGGCATGGAACTCAGTATCTGTTGAATAATTAATTACCTTTACAAGGTAGGCTTAGTACACAGTCTCACTCACTATTCACAACGACCCTACCAGACACGTAGGGCTGTCCCCATTTTACAAGCCAAGAAACAGCCTCAGGGCGATTAAGATAAAGTGTCTAAAGCCGTAGGCCCAGAACTGCCAGGGGTGGGTTTAAACCCAACCCACGCCGTCTCTGAGTTCACTCCTCACTCCAGGCCACTCCGGGAGTCTTTAGGTCGCTGCCTGAACCAAAAAGGGAACCACCTTCCAGGTGGGTGAGGCCCCCCCCGCTGGCCTTGCTCGGAGGGCTTCCCGAGGTCCCCACCCCCTGAGTTTGTGGCCGAGGTAGAGCTTTTCTGACAACTCCCCCGCAGGGGGATGTGCATCGGTGCTCGGCCAGCGTCCGAGGTCCAGCGGAAAGGGAAAAGTGGCGCCTCGGAGGAGCTGTCCCGGATGGGGCTTCCTTGTGACCCCGCCGCCGCTAGGCCTCACAGAGGCCGCATCGGCCCTAGTTCCCGCCTCGGAGCTGAGTCCGACCCCCAGCACCCCGAGGGAACTCGGGGTCCCGCCAAGCCGACACACCACGGCCCGCCACCCTCCCCGACCGGGTCGGGCCCACTTGGAAACACTCACCCGCGGGCAGAAAAGGCGCCCGCAGCTCCGGCTTCGCTTCCCTTTGTCCCGCGATCGCCCCGCCCCTCGCGCCGGTGCTTCCGCGCTCGCACTTTCCACACGCTCCGGGATTTCACTGCGGGCCGCGGCCGGCTCTCCTCAGACGAATAGCCCTTCCCGTGAGGACGTGGCGAGGCTTAGTGTAGCCGAGGATTTTTTTTTTCAGGCTCTCCAGTTTCCTCAGAACTCTTCCAATTCGGATCCTATCCCAGCCGGGCGCCGATTCGTCACGGCGAGGAGGGCGGAGAAGGCCGGGCCGCGTTGCGGGCCCTGGTTCGCAGCCGGGCGGCAGGAGCGCGGCGGGGATCCACCGAGGCGGTGGTGTCACCGTGTGAGACCCGCGCCGGGCGAAGGCACGCCGGAGCCTCTGCCGGGAGAGGGCGGGACGCAGCTCCCGCACACCCCGCACCCCGGCAATACCCTTCGCTGTGGTCCTCAGTACGCCGCCGCTGCAGGATGGAGGATGGAGGCGGGGAGGACTCGGGTCGCCGCGTTTAGGTTCTTGCCGGCGCCCAGCGGGGCTCCCTGCCTCAGCAGCCTCAGCGAAAAGCAACACGGGAGTCTTGTAGTTTTCTAGATGCTTCTAGAGATTGAGTGATGGCGACGGGTTTCTGAGCCTAGGGTCCGCAGCTGTCAGCTCACTCTCGCCAGGTCGCATACCTGTGACAATTTACATGTCTTTCCAGGAGAACCAATTCCGATTAGCCTCACCTGCCTGCAGATAGCCAGTTCAACTGTTTCTTTGTGATGCCTTCCTGGAACTTTCCCAGGCTCTTTGTAGTCCGTGTCTTGATACCCTCTATATGGGACTGGGCCATCTGTACTCTTGGAAAGTCTTGAAAGCAAAGGTTCAGACATCTGGACTGGACAATTTCGTAATTACCAGTGTTTTCTAAGGGCTACTTTCATAATTAGGTGTTCAGCTAATTGTGTAGCGGCACCTTTCTGGACCATTCCAAGCCTTATTTTATTAATTCCAAGTACCTGGCGGATGTGGGTCATGGTGGAGAAAAACGATTAGATGACCTGTGGTTATCTAAGGGCAGTGTTAGCGTTTAGAGAAACTGTTGAATTCTGGAGCTACCCGTCGGTCCTGCAGAGCAGGAATAAGCGATAATACTGTCCAGTTCTTCCATCGCCCAATATTTTCATACCCATGAGTAGAAATTAATGAAATGAAAGAGCACATTGAAAGCAAAGACTAAAGGAGAGTTTGGCAGACGAATGGGTGGCACGAGAGAATGTATCTGGAATTGGTTTTTAGCATAAAAAGCATACAGAGGGTGAATACGATCCACAAAGTCACATCGGGGATCCAGTATCCTCTTACTTTGGCCTGCTCAGCGTCTCAGGGAAGTCTTGTTACTTCCCCGCCTTAACGATTGTAGGATGCAGGGGTAGAAAAGGAGGTGGAGACGCACCGTGCTGTGTGTATCACATAACTATATGAACACAACATGTTCAGTTCAGTTAGTGTTCCTATCACATGATTTCAGAGCTGACCTTTTGGTATTGGATAACCCGTTAGGGAGTTCATCCCTGGGAAGGACTTCCTCTTGCTCTCAGCATGCCTGTAGTTCATTGTCTAGGGGTGGGGATATTTGATATCTTGAACAATGGATGATTTATTTAGATGCTTATTATCTGTGAAATTAACGGATGATGATCTCGTTATCCCCCTTTGGTTCTTCCTCTAGATCTTAAGATTTCAAAAATGTATAAAGGTCAAGATGGCTTAGCTGGTAAAGGTGCCTGCTTCATAGCTTAACTACCTGAGGTCGAGCTTCAGGATCCACCCATATGGAAGGAGAGAACCAACCCTTACAAGTTGTCCTCTGGACTTTACATGCTCCATGTGATCCACATGCACACATGCAGATAGAGAAATGTAATAACATCACATATATACAATAGATAAAAATCATTTTCAAATAATTTATTTGAAACTTTAATATAAAAATAATTTCCTTTTCTTTAGACATCACTTGTACTTCAAAGACTGTCATGTCAGAACAGTACAAGTTGGGTACTTTACCAGGAAGGAATAATTTTTTCTGAAATAATTGAGTTTAAAATAGCTATTATGCTTTGAACTATTGCTTAATCATTATCAGTTATGATTTTCCTCACAAATTCTTTACTTCCAAACACTGTTTTCATTAAGTAGAATTGTACATTTGAGTAGTGCCTTGCCAGATATTTCAGTGTGCATATTAGTTCAAGCAGCTGTGAGGCAGGGAAGTGTAGCTCGAATTCTAGTTGGACTTAATAATAAAAGCCCAGAGTCAGATATAGGGGTTAGTGCTGAAGATCAGAGAAGCAGAGAGGCCAGACACTGGAGAGTTCTTTTACCTGTACCAATGCTTAGACAGAAGGGTGATCCGGTCCTCAGACTGTATCTGTCTCCACCAAACCTCAGACTGCCCTGAGCTCCTGTCTCCTCCCGCCTTATATTCCTCTCACCACCCAGCCACTCTGTCTCCACCTCCCTAGTGCTGGGATTAAAGGCGTGTGATCTCAAGTGCTGGGGGTCACCTTTACGTAAACTCTCTCTTTTAGATAGACTCAATCTTGTTTAGCCCAGGGTGGCCTTGAACTAACAGAGATCTGACCGCCTCTGTCTCCTGCGTCCTGGGATTAAAGATAAGTGCCTCCACTCCCTGGCCTCTAGTGGCTTATTAGCTCTTCAGCTTTATTTGTTAAAACATAAACAAAATATCACTACAGGGAAGGCCTCACTTAGAAGCAAGCAAGGCCTTCTCTTTGTCTTCAGGTGTGAACTTGAGGTCTAAGAGACAGAGAGCAAACCCTCTTCTCATCTATCTGGTCGATTACTGGCAGAGCTGGGGCTCAGATCCTCCAATTGTTAGTAACTGGAATTACTCTTTAGTTTTGTATTTTGTTATGAACTCGTGCATTTGGAATATTTTCAGGAGATGGAGAAATATTCGTTTCTATTCCTCTGTCAGAGAGGACAGCATTATTTAATACAGAGGCTGTGAGGCTTGCAAATGATCTGCTGACTGTAGTGCCTGGAATCTTGCAAGAACTTTGCAAATAATGCTCTCTACTATTATACTTTTCCCAGAATCATAGGATTTTGTAATTATGGTTATGAGAAGTGTGTGTATGTGTAGGATCTCACTACGTAGTTCCGGCTGGGCCTGGAACTAAAAGCTCTTCCTGCCTCTGTCTTTCAAGTGCTGGGATTAGAGGTGTGCGCTGTCGGCACCCAGAAATGCTGGTTAAACCCACCACCTACTGTGACTGCCGGTTTCTTTCTTCCTCAAGTGAGCCAGCTTTGTTTGCCTCAGCCAGGCACAGACAGCTTTGAAGTAAGAGAGCTCAAATACAAGGCAGCCTTAGAGTTCATGTTTCAATTTTTTTTATTATAACGGTATCATTTACTTTGGTAAATTCATATTCCGATTTTAAAATGCTTTGAAGCAAACAAAAACTCATTTACAAATTCAAGTACTGCATGTTGAACACACAGTAGCTGCATAGTGGAATTTCTCTAGCAAGCTGTTAATTCACAATGCCCAGTACTAACAGTACGGCAGTAGATTTCACTAAATGTATCGCATTACCACAATCGTTGTATAGGACAGTAACCAGTACAACAGCTTATATGAGTGCACGTCAAAGCTTTAATAAAGTTGTAGCATTTGATGATGAATGAAATTTTCCTTTTTTTCCCTGAGGTCCAGACCCAGTGCCACCTGCTATGCCTCTAGCCCAAAAGACACATTTTTATATATAGGATGCAATTATAGTTCAGATGCTTATGCAAGAATAAGCAGTTAATATGCTGCTGTATCCTTGATAAAACCACATCATTCCTTTCTACTAAATAGAGTGAGTCAGGCTAAAAGGAACCGGAGGTAATAGAAAGAAAAAGACATGTTAAATCCCTGTATTATATTAAAAGTTACTTAACAATTGCTTTGTGGCTAAAGCCTATATACTCGTCAAAAATATATACATATATGTATGCACATGTGGAGAGGGAGGGAGGGGGGATTGATTTTGAAGGCTGCACTAAAATGCTAGCATAGCTGTAGCCCTTATGATTCTTCAGCTGGAAACAGAACCTTGGTTTGTATTCCTTTTTTTTTAAAGATTTATTTATTTATTATGTATACAACATTCTGCCTCCAT